>CM062628.1:46451484-46631484 GCA_025617555.3 Puccinia polysora | reverse complement strand
AAAATTAACTTAAGAAATGTTTCATTTTCATTTTCATTTTTCCTTTTTTTCATTTTTCCTTTTTTCCTTTTTTTTTTCAATCATGAAACTAAACATATCTTGAATTCATGGTTTTTCTGTTTTATTTTTCTAGAGGGTAATGATTTTTTTTTCAAAAAAAAATTGTAAATAAAACCATAAAGATAAGTAAATAGAAGAGAAGGAATAGCCATGTTTGAGAGTAGAAGGAATCACATAGGAATTTGATTGGTATGCATAGATATATATATACATATGTTTATTAGATCAACCTTCAAGTTGATTTTTGAACTTTTGTTTCAAAATTTTCAACATATTTTTATTTTATCCATCAGGAAAGCCTTATCCAGGTTGGAAAAATAATGATTAATTGATCCATTGAAAACCTCATATCTGCCTTTTTGAATTCAAGATTTTAAATATTCTCTGCAAGTTAATTCTCTTTCCCCACATCTCCTTTTTTTGATAATTAAATACATTTTCTGTGCCAATTACTTTTTGATTACCATTTTAAAAAATTGTCTCTGAGCTGATGCAACCAAACTTTTCAGCCTTCAAAACTTCTATTAAACCCAAGGCATTGGAAATGGTGGGAAATGATGGGATTTGTCTGGCCAGGTTATTGACTTTTCTGTTGCTGTAACTTGAAGTGGGTTTGCCAATTGATTTGGGATAGTTTCAGAGGATTTCCCAGGCCCCTTCAAACCTGAATTTATGGCCCCTTTTTTTACTTATAAATTTGAGTGGTTTGAAATATCCAGTATATTTGAGTTCATCCACTTGTTCTTGATTTTTTAATTGCACCATATAAGACCAAAGACTTCAAGGTTTAAGTTTTGAGGTTTTCCCACCACAGTTTTAAAAATTAGAAAAATTGTGAGTTTATGGACCAATATTAGTGAGAGATCAGCAGAAAAATCATCTTCACTTTCCTGGATACATTCAAAATCATGGACAATAGCTTTTCTGTGGATATTAAAGTCTTCCTAAAACCTCTTGAAGCTGATTCCTGTTTGATTTGTTATTAATTTGGTATTTTTTCTGAAATGGATCTTCAATTGACAAATATTTTAATCTTCTTGAGGGATCCATTTTGGGTCTTTTTTTCTTTTATTATCATTTTTATTTTTTTATTGCTATATGGGAGGTTTGTTTGGTACATAATTGAAAATCTTGATTCCAAGTTGAAATTGGATTGGGATGGGGGGAAAATATGGGGATTGAAATAAAGAATGGAAGGAGTTATGGGAATGGGGAGTATTGAAGGTAAAATAGGATGCTGATGATGCAAGCATGGTGGAAGGGGGTATTTTTAGAGTTACTAACCTGCACACTGTTGTTGTAGCTTAGTGTTCAAGTAGGCAGCTAGAGCAAGCCCAACCCAGGTTTGACTCCTGGCAATTGCATTCCATCTTTTCACAGATCAACAGTCAAAGCACTACAGCGCAAGGCCTGTGCTGTAAATATGCAAGCCACGTCATCCAAAGACTAAGCACCAATGGTGTACAGATTGAAGGGGTGTGTTAGAGTTACTAACCTGCACACTGTTGCTGTAGCTTAGTGGTCAAGTAGGCAGCTAGAGCAAGCCCAAACCAGGTTTGACTCCTGGCAACAGCATTCCATCTTGCCGCAGGTATTGGATATGGCATGATTGTGGGAGGTTATATCAAAGGGATTTAAATGACCTTCCATGTTGCAGGTAAATGGGGTAAAGCATACAGAAAATATATTCAGGTTTGGAGCTGGTAATTTATCTAAATTCACATAAAATTATGGAAATTTTTCTAAAGTAACATAAATCTATGGAAATTTTACAAAAAACATGGAGCTTCCTTGTTCAAAATTTCTTACATTCCCATGATTCTGAAAATTTCTTTGTAAAAGTCCCTAAGAAGTGGGTTTACCAACAAAATTGAAGATTCAATCAGAAGAAAAGAGATATAAAAAGTAAGAAATACAACAAAATAAGACCCCGATAAAGACACAAACAAGGAGATCAGAGAAATGATCTAAAGTATCAATAAAGATCCATATTCTAAATTATTTTGAGAAATTTCTTGAAGGAAGGATTTTTTATTGGGGAAATTATTTTATTCATGATGTTGGCTAACTTTTTTTTTTTTTTTTTTTTTGCTGAATTACCCATTGTAGCTTAAAATTGGGTTGGAATTCAGTGCTATTGGAGAATTGTTTTAATTGGTTATACCAATGATTTATTGGTATTTTAATAGGTTTTATTGGAAGATAACTTCAAAGAAGCTTGGTTGACAGGTGCTGGATGATGAATTATTGTATTCTGCAAAACGAGATGAGACATAGTTTAATTGTATGCTGGTTTTTTTCCTCCTTCATATCTCTATCTCCCCCAAAATTTTACTTCTTTCTCTCAAATTGGCCCTCTTTTGACTGATTATGTTTGAGTGGTCAATAAATAACTTGGCTATCACTGTTTCTGGGTCCATTTAGAGTTTTATCTTGTCTCTTTTATTTTTTTTCATTTTTTTTTCTGCAAGATTGGGATTTCCTTCTTTAGCCATGTTTTACATGGGAGGAGAAAGTCTAAAAACTTACTTTCAAAATGCAACAAATAGGCAATTTTTTTGTTTTTCAAAAATAATATGAAAAGGAAAAAATTCATTTAAACTTAAAATAGTTTGAATTAAAATAAACATTCCACAGATTAACCATTTATTATCCTTTATTTTGTAATATAAATTAATCTCTTCCTGAAAAATAAAAGAAATATTATGCTCACAAATTTCTAGATTTTTTGCTCAGTCATTTTCAACATTCAATATTTCATTCAATTTGGGTTTATTTTTATTTTATTTTTTTTGAGGTTTAAAATCATTCAGAATTTCAAAATTATTTATTAGTTTTTTCTTTAATTTCAAAATTCTAATTAGTTTGATAGCAATTGGATGAGACCCTCCTAAAAACCTACAAAAAAAAAAGATTTCACAGAATAATGGAAGCTGCAGAAAAAGGTAATTTTTAAATTGAATTATGCTGCAAAAATCAAATAGAATTAGAGATATTTTCTGCTTGATTTTTATTATTTATCAAATAGCCACCTAAATTATTTAATAAAAATATTATAAAACCCCCAAAAAATATGTTAATCTCATTTTCCTTTCCCATGATTAAAAAAATAAATTTCACTATTTTTCTTATATTGCTATTCTGATTCTTCTTAAAAAAAATTAAATCTGAAGATGAATTGAAGTGGATTTCAAAAAAAAAAACCAGCTTTCTGTAAGGAATAAAAAGAAATTGGAGAGGAGTGAAGAATGGACAAGAAGTGAAAAGCTGAGAACATAAGGAACAGAAAAGTATTTAGGGCAGTCAGAGTGGTTGACATGGCATGATTAAAGTATTGGATCCGGGCATTGTTTGAGAAAAAGCTGATTGAGTTGACTGACTTGATGAAAGTTGATTGGACCGTGAGATTAGGAGTTGGGAACCTTAGGATGTGAGGAGGCTGACTCCTACCAGTTACAGGACTGGAACAAGCTCCTTGAGCAGAGGAGATTTGATAGGACAAATTCAATGTTTGGAAGCGCAAGGAATTTTGGTTGAGTTGAATGAAAAGAAATGAGAAAAATGAAACTAGGAGACAAAAACAAGGAGATAAAGCAATGAAAATGAGAGAAGATGAGAAAGAGAAGAAGAGTGGATGATGAATGAGGAATAGGGCCAGAAAAGGGTTGAAGTTTTTCCCAAGGTTGGAGCTGAGTTCACCCATTGGGGTGTGCACTGGGATCTTGGTCAATGGAGAGAAAATTGAGACTTGAAAGTCAAAAAAATCTACTGAAAATAACACTAATTCCAAAGAATGGTTTTGTTTTTTTCTATTTCCAGAACATATATTCTGGGGTATTTTTTTTACCTTTTTTTTATTCTGTTTCAAAAATTAAATTTGAAATATTTGAATCATCAATCAAGTTCCACCTAAAAAAGCAGATTCTAAAATAAATCATAATAGATTTAAAATAATGAATGGTTTTTTTAGACTGCAAAATCTTTCCTTCAAAACATGTCCAAAAATAAAACTACTTACTTTGAGCAATCAGTGGGAAGACTTAATCACCCCCATCTTGCTGTACATAGGCCTTGTTGCTCTCAAATCACCCTTGCTTAATGAATGATTAGTTCATTGATAATTTATTAGATTTTTGGTCTTTTGAAGGATTTCTCCTGCTACTGCCTTTTTCAAGGGTTCATCAGGGCTCTCAGTGATTTTATTTATTAGCCTTTTATAAATTTTCTATCTATAAGTTCAATTATTAATTTCAGCAAAATTTCTATGTATTTCTGCAGAGGATTCTCTGGAAGGTTCCTGGTATTTCCAATTCTATTTCTCCTTTTCTCCTCAATTTATATTTTTTATCATGGCTTCTACTTTGGAATATTTTGTTAGTTATTGCAGAACTAAAAACAGCCTCCTAAATTGTGTGCCCCAGAGGCTTGAATTTTGATTCTGTGTTGGTCAGTGATATATTTTGCTGTCTATATGCCTTCCAAATACAATGCTTCCTCCATAACTGGAAAAATACCCATTTTCAATCTTATGGTGTCTGGGAAGTTTTCCAATTCTGAGTTGGAAAATAAATTTCATTCATTTTTTGCCATCCTTCTGAATGTCAATGCAACTTATTGGGCTACATTAAATTATTTGACAACTTTTTCTGATACCTTACAGTACTGTGGCTGCAAGTTTTTGAGGTACTGGTACACAATACTTCTGGATAGTGCAATTTCCGGTCTTGTAAGTACACTGAAATAACTTGTAAGCCCTACCATTTACTAGGCTAAATCAACACCTTCAAAATCACCTTAATTCAATATAGTATTTTCTTGCTATATTAATTCATTTTGGTGCTTTTTTTGCATGCCAGATGGGGAAAAACCTTATTTTCAAGGTTTAAATCTATTCCCTTGCATGAAAATGGTGTGCCCCCCCATGAAATTCCAGAGGGGAGGCAAGCCCTTCTTACAGAAAATGTGATGGGCTGAGAAGGGGCAGGACATAAAAACCATGCAACCCCATGCTCTTGATTTCCATTTAAAAAATATAAATCCCTTCTAGTGTTGATTTCCAGGTCAAAACATTGGGCAAAATGTGAATCTCCAATGTTTTTATGGCCATTTTGAGACCTCTCATCCACCCAGGGGTTGCATGGTTTTGCACTGGCTGTCAAATGTGCATGGCCTCATAGTTTTTCACACCCTTTAAAAACTGGCCACAAGGGCTTTGAAAGCATTTGAATACTGGCCACAGGGGATTTGAAAGCCTTTAAAAACAGAATGCAGAATTTTTAATAAAGAAATCCAGCGCTGGAGTAGTTTTTATCTAAAATTCTGGCCTAATGGCAGTTGTGATGAGCCTAACAGATGCCAGGACCCTTTTGATGTTTTAGCTACTGCAGGTGATAGAATCAAGATATATTGATTATTCAAGGTGATGAAGAAATGATACTTAAAAGGCCAATGTTAAATTTGCAACCTTGTGACCCCCCTTCACAACCTAAAAAGGGTTTCATGGCACAACTTGCAGCCCAGTTAGGGTCCCAAGCGGCTGCTTGTGACCTGTTGCAGTTGTGAATGTCCTTTTTCAACCTGGCTCAGTTCCAAAAGCAACTCACAACCCAATTTGGAGTTGTGAGAAGCCTTTCACAACCCATTTGGGGTTGTGAGTGGCCATTCACAAACCATTTTCAAAAAAAAATATTTAAAAAAACAATAAAGAAGAGATGTTGAAAAAAAATAAAGGGTGATGATAAATTCACAACTCATTTGAGTTGTGTACACAACTCAAATGGGCTGTGTGGCATGATAAGCAGCTACAATTGAGTTGTGTGGCCTCTACACAACTTGATTGTAGTTGTGTAGCCCCCACGCAACAGTTCCGTGTCATGTGGCACCCTACACAACTACATTTGAGTTGTGTGGGGCTGTAAAAGACTCAAATTTTGTAGTGTAGCGTTCCACACAAATCCAAGTGTTGTGGGCCAAAATAAAAAAATAAAAAAGTGAAATAAATTGAATAAAAATTCAAAAAAAAAAAAACAGAAATCAACCAAAAAATCAAAATATGTTGATTTTTTGGTTAAAATAAATAAATTAATAAATTAATTAATAACTAAATAAATAAATAAATCATGAGAAATCAATAAATAAATGAATAAATAAATAAATAAAAAAATAAATTAATTAATTAATAAATAAATAAATTAATAAATAAATAAATAAATATATAGATAACTGAATAAATAAATTTTGTTTGGAACAACCCATTCAACGTCTGTATGGGCACCCATGCGTTAATTGGGTTGTGTGGGGCCCTGCGCAACTCCCACACACCTGGGAGTTGTGAATTTATCATCACCCAAAAATAAATAAAAATTAATAAATATGAATAAAAATAAGGCCTAAATAAAAATTAATAAATATGAATAAAAATAGGGCCAAAAATGAATAAAAATAAATTAAAAATAAATCAATATAAATAAAAATAAAGAGTATATGGAGCATCCCTAAAGTAAAAGTTACAAACAATTTAATTTCAACTTAACAAGCCCTAAAGTAAAAACACCAAAAAAAATTACAAAGTAACTTGACCAGCCCTAAAGTAAAAGCACCAAAAAAAAAAGTTCAACTTGTGTCAAGCTGATCTCATCACAAGAAGTAAAAATACTCCTTATTATGGGATCAGCCTAACACAAGATGAACTAAATTATCCATAAAATCTCATTCAAAACACTCAACATAATGATGTTCAAAATGTGATAACCCTTTATATTAATAAAATTACAAGATCAGAATCAGAAACCAAACCCAAATTGTCAAATTAAAATTATTTCTATAAATTAGAATACAAATCAAGTTGATCTTTGAGGTTATCAACCCAATAAGAGGCTTTTTTGGAAATCATGGAAGGTGGTTTGGAAACTATGGGCGGGATTGGAATCACATCTCCCTTAAGTACAAGCTGGACCCAATGGCTATTGTTAACAAAGAAAAAGAACGTAAGATCTGATTGTTCTTTTACACCCATTTTCATAGGAGTATAATTACAGCATGAATCCAATGAAATGAAAAATATTGGTCTTCCATAAGTACCTGCTATTATTTTACCCATATCTAACCTTGAAAACCATTTTGAAGATTTAATCTTTTCATTGATGTCACTGACATCTAGTATTTTTTCTGTCTTTTCAACATCTTTAATGCAACCAAGGATCTTAGAATAGCACAAGTTATTTTTCCTCAATGTTTAAGGAATTTCTTTTCTTACTTGAAACCATCCATTCTCATCATACCAAAGTGATTTAGAAATGACTCTAAATCCACAATTCACATCAACAACTGGATCCCAAAACCCACCCAAGAACTTATGTAAGACCTCAGGTATTTTATTGTGGTAGTTCACTTCCAAAAATAAAAGATTAGTTAGCCAAAATTCTAATCTCATTAAAGGAATCACCACTCACCAAAGATGAGCTTCTTTTTGACTCCTACATTGCTTCTGCTTCATCCTTCAAAAAGGAATCTGATTCCAACAGCACCAAACCCAATGAACTTTCAGTCTCTTCCACTGAACTATGAAATCCAGATGAAGAGGCATCCTTTCACTACAGGAATAATTACCCCATTAGTTCATTAAGTCATAAAAATGAACATTTATCAAAATGAAAGACTTATTATCTTTGGTCTTTCTGGTCCCCTTTTAACTGTTTCTTCAGTCTTGTACTATGAACTATGAGATTCAGATGAAGAATGAAAGAAATAAAAGTGGAATTTCTCTGTATATTTATTGAACCAGAAACTAAACCATAAAAAAATCAGAAGATTTAAATAACAGAGATAAGAAATAAAGCAGTAAAAAAGCTTCATACCAAAGCAGATGGAAATGACTAAGAATCTTAGACCCTAGATGACAGATTGAATACCCTCCACACAGAACTATTGTTGGTTTAAATAAAATAGACCAGGATTTTGAATGCAGAATAACTATACCTTGTAAGTCAGAGGATTGATTGAAGAACATGCAGAGAAGAAAAGAATTGATAGTTGCACCAAATTACTTGAGTTCCTTTGGCAATGACCAAATAATCAATTGAGTCTTGATTTGAATGGTAGAGTGAATTTGAATGACTGAGTGTATTGAGAAGCATTGGTAAATTGATAATCTTATGAGAAAATAAACCCAGTGGCCTTCTCACCAACTTCCATTAAGAGATCAGATGAGAGAAGCGGATGAGCGTTGCATATGCATGATTTTGTTTTGCGCGTATGCTTGGTATGCTAATTCTCAATCAAAAAAAAAACTGCATAATAAAAAAAATGAAATGAAACACAAATTGATACTACTAATTACTCCAATATTCCCAAATTCCAACACATTCCCATAATTCAGTGCCAAAAAGATTCAAAGCATGTTGAAGTAAGGAGATAAAGACTCTGTCAGCTGGAAGACTTAGTTAGAGAATTGGAAACCATGGATTTTGTGTTTATCAGAGAGACATTGATGTTTCTTGCGGAGAGCTGATCACGTAACCACTTCAGTTTCATATTGATATATTTAGTTTTTGAGTTGGATCCAAAGTGCTGCAATTTTTCCACAAGACCCTTATTGTCTACTAGGAACCTAGGTGTAAATTTCCCAGCTTTTTGCCACAGATTGCCTACAACAGATTCAATCCACAGTACCTCCTGCGCACTTTCCATCAGCGCATTCAAATCCACCTCTGTGAAAGAGAGAGCAATATGGCACTGCTTCTGGATTTTCCACGCAATTGGTTCCAATTTCCAGAAGAAAATGTATACAGATTGAGACCCTTGACTCTGAGGATTGTCAACCCAGGTGGAATCACTGAAGACAGTTAGGTTTTATTCAATATTTGAATTTGGTTTCAACGCTAGAGAAAGAGATGAGGTCCCAGAAAGATATTTCCAGACATGAAGCACTTCCCTCCAATCACTAATACCCAAGTTTTGATTAAATTGAGATAAAATTGAAGCTGCTGCAGATATATCAGGCCTAGTTCTAAAGGAAAGATTAGTTTAGTAAACCAGTGTATTTCCTAAAATTTACACCTAACTTCCTGAATTCAACTTGCTTGTATTGAGAGGCAGGGATAATTTGAATTCCAGGAGTCATAGGAGTTATGACAGATCTGATGGTGCTCAGATTCAACTCTCCCAGCATTTTTTGAACCAGTTTTTCCTGAATTAACCCAATCAATCCACCAGACTGTGCTATTCCATTCCTAGGATGGTATCCGGTGGATGAGCAGAGGAATATGGAAACTTGACCAAAAACTCTGCTTCAAACCAGTCCACTTCCCTGGTCACAATCAAATAGTCCACATGAAAGAAGACAAAAAATCAACAAGAGGAGTGAATAAAGGGACATGGATCCACATTGCACTGAACCAAACCAATGCCTTCCAACCATGATGTGAGAGTGTTGTACCAATTTGATGGCGCTTGACATAAACCATAGAGCAACTTTTTAAGTTTTAGTAATTTTGACTTGCAAGAACTTTCCTTTGGTTTTGATAAGTATAAATCCTCTTCCAATGGAGCAAATAGAAATACTGCCTTGAAATGAAACTGGCCTATTTTGAGATTGCAATTCAATCTGCACAGTACAAGAAGAAGGAGAGTTGTAAATTATGCCATGGGTGCATATGTCTCACCATAATTTGCTCCAGGTGTCTGAAGATTTCCCATGATGCACAGCCAAGAATTTTGTTTCTCCGGAGAAAAAATTGTGGCTGGTTTCACTCTGTCCACCCACATTGTCCTGAGAAAGTGAGACAGACAGAATTTGCAATCTTCCCAGATGTCTTGATATTCTATCTTGTTGAGTTTGATTTGTCTTTTGCTTGACCAGTTGGACTTGACACTAAACAAACCATAAGAATACTTTGGATGTTTAACTGTCATGGACTGTTCACGCAGCTCATACCTGGGAATTTTGAGATTTGACTGAACTTGAGTTTCTTCCTCCTCAGCACCAGTTTCCATAGATGACAATGACTGCTTGTGACCGTGACCAACCAAAGAATCTGGATTGATTGCCTCCATGCGTTGATAATGATTGACTGACCCAATTTGAAAAGACTCACCCAAGTTTGATGTAAAGGACTCCATATTCTCAACACATTCATACTAATCCAATTCAATTTTGTTGGCAAATTTCTTGGATTAGCATTAAATTCAGGGACCGTCAAATGTTTTGTATCTATGACTGTGTTCTCCAAATTCAATATCTTGTATGTTGGAAAATACATAACATCAATCTCTTTACCCAAGTTTGATGTAAAGGACTCCAGATTCTCAACACATTCATCCTAATCCACTTCACTTTTGTTGGAAAATTTCTTGTATTAGCATTGTCAGCCTCCTGAATGCCAAAACCCTTGCTATCCTTTAGCTACCAGAGGTGATAGAATAAATAATAAATATATCATTTAATAAATGCAGCAAAAATTGGTAAAATATGTGCATTAAGCTTATTGCAAGGTTAAGTGGTTTGGTTATGGTTTATTGTTTGAAATCAATATGAATAAATTGGTTATTAAATATTTTTATAGAGGGGCCACAATTATATTGGGGATCTTTCACACCTCTTTTCAGGGATTTCAGTATGAAAACACGTATTCCTGGTTACTTTGGGCCCTTTAGTTTAAAGGATATTTTACCCAGAGATAATATGTATATAAAATACACGGTGGAGTGGCAGGGCCTTGGAACCAAGCTGCAATGACAGAGAAAGGATAATAAAACTCACTGGTATATTATAAAATCCTTTGGGTATCTTTTTGAGACGTGCACTGATGGGGTAAACCTGTATACTGGGGTTATAAGGTTGTTCAGCAGTTTTAATTTGATAAAAAAGAGGTTTAGGACCGATATTATTGATCATAATTAGCCATAAATCACTTAATTATCTCTTATAAGTACTTGATTACCTTGGCACGGTGTCTGGATATAAATATAACTGGGTCACTGCCCATCAACATCCTCAAAAGAGCTCTTTATTTATAGCTTTTGGAGTCCCAATATTGTCCTTCTGAGGGGTACAGGGGCTCAAAGGGATGGAAAATAAGGCTAGCAGGGTAACCAGGGGTAGCCTGTCACGTTTTCTTGATGCTATAGCACGGATAGCATCTAATTCATCAGGGTATGGGAATTATTCTACTTTATAATAGATATTAGGACGTGTGAATAACAATAATCTGTCCCATTTATGTATTATTTAATTAATTATCCTTAGTAAATGTTACCAGTAATTTAATAATCATATAAATAGACATTTCTACGGACATCCTGATGTCAGGTGAGTTCTCATTATGTATTAAATAACTGGAGTAAAGTCATGATATTGACTTTACTCCTTATATTCAAGTTCCAGTTGATTTACTAAAATAATTAATTAAAAATATAAGTCATGGGAATTCTTGTAATATTGGTACATCATTAGTTTTCTTAGTATTTCAAAAAAATATAGATTCTAGGAATTCTCATAAAAGTGTATTAAAGTATTTTAATATATTTTTAGAAGTTGTCATTGTCTTATCTTCAAAATTCTTGGTACTTTGAATTATATTTAATAAAAAATATGTATAAGGGTTTTTTAAGTATTTTTAAATAATATTATGTACTTTTAGACTATCTACTATCCACGGGAACATTTATTACATATTTAGAATGTTCCTGTGTGGATTGTAGCATGTTTACGCGGTACCCAAGCCTCTCAGGCCGCCTGTCACTCTGTCAACCCGTAGTCCCGCGGCTGCATACTTGTCAGAGGCCTGGGGCTGCGTACTAGACCTTGATGGAGTGACAGGGCTGTATCTCAGCCGTGCGCGGGTGCATTGGCTGCCGCGGCTGCGTGCGGGAATTGAGACAAAACACATTTCCGTCTGTAACTCCTAAAATATACACAACACCTCAATTCTGACTGAATTTTAGGTGTGAAATCTATACGTGACAATACGTGTGCAACATTTAATTGACCAAAAGCTCAATAGTGGAGCCATAGTATCTTGGTCTTTCTTTCCATAGTTATTTAAAAATATAAGGAGTTGGATTTCAAGGGTGGGGTCGGTGAGTGACCCTACCCAATTTTGGGTGGAAACTCCATTTCTGTAATAATATTTATGGTTTTCCTACTCCTTCTTAGGTTAATTATATTATTATTATTTTTATGTTATTTTTGTTACTTTTGCAGCTTGCTTTGCATTAGTAGCAAGCTGACAAGAATTAAATTGAAGGACCTTCAAATGTTTTGTATCTATGACTTTGTTCTCCAAATTTAATATCTTGTATATTGGAAAATACACACCATCAATCTCTTTCATATCTTTCTGTTTTTTCCTTTCTTCTTTATTCTCCTTATCTCATAATTTCAAACTCCTAAATTCTATCCCTATGGCCACTGTTTCATATCTCACATCTCATCTTCACTGTTTTCCTTTAATGTGTCCTTCAACTTGTCTCTCAGATATCACACTCAGGGTATTCCACAAATGACTGTGAAATTTGTTGAATCTTTATCACCTGAGGACAGAGACCTGCGGAACAGAAAGAATTCCATCCTCATCTTTCTGTCCGCTACCATATCTCTGAGTATCCTCAGGTGAGTATTGATTTCACTGTCATTCCTCCTCTATAGAAATCAACTGTGTTTTCATTTATGATTCATGTCTTTCTGATTAATGAAATTCCTCATCTTTCTTTCCGCTACCATATCTCTGAGTATCCTTAGTTCAATTTAATAAACATTGTATGACAGTAAATTGTTGCTGTACCCAACAAGTTTTCCCAAGATGCCACAAGAATACAGTTTAGAAAATGACCTTCTGTCCGCATGAATGTAGGTAACTGGATTACCAACGGGATGAAAGTACTCAAAGTTGAGTTTTCTACCTTTGAAAAGCTCATAGGATGATTTCTTTGATTTGTGTGAGAGAATTTGATTAAGTGAAAATGGGCACACCTTGATAATTATGTGCCAGTGGGTTTTAGGTAATTGGGAGTCAAATAGAACAGTCCGCAGAGAGTCCATAACAAGGTGATTGAATTGTTCCGCCAATCCATTCTTCTGCAGTGTATAAGGATTGGAAAAAGTATTCCTTATGTTTTTTATTGCAGGAATTTAAGAGATTTGAGTTCAGAAATTACCTAACTTGATCAGAGTGTATGATCATGGGACCATAGTCAAATCTCTTTGATTTGAATTTGACAAGAAACCTGAAAGTGTTAGCCACATCACTTTTGTTTTTGATTTTAATAGCCTTGAAGAAACAAGTGCAGCTGCTGGCTACGGTCAGGAAATATGTATCTCCATTAGTACTTGGCAGAGATATGGGACCAACCAAGTTGCATTGTAGCTCTAGGAAGGGTCTCTCAGCTTGAGGGTGTTTATTATTAAACAGAGTCCTGGAGATCTTGATTATTGCGCACGCTTGACAAGCAGATTGCTTTTTCACTTTTAGAGCTAACTTTGATTGTATTCTTCTGTAGCTAACATGTCCCAGAGACTTATGTAGAATGTTGTCATGAGTGAGGGGTGAAACTTTAGAATTTGTTGCAAACACAATGTGAATAACAGGAATATTATACTCCTAAATACCCATCATTTTCCACTCTTTTTTCTGAATGACTAGCTGTTCCTTCCTGAAATCAACAGTAAAACTGTCCAGGACCAGAGTGTGCATTGAGAGTAAGTTTTCTGTTGAACTGGGGGAAAACAACACATCCAAGAGAAATTTCATAAGACCTGCATCATCCATCATTTCCACTACACCAAATCCTTTGTATTTGAGAGAATTCCTTCCAGAGCTTGTAGAAATTTATACACTTACTGATTGGTATAAATGAGAGAAAAAATTTAGATCAGACACAATGTGTCTCAAAGATCCCAAATCCACCACAAAAGAGTTTGGGGAAAAAAGATAGCTTGTGTGAAAAGAGCTGACAGATGTTGTTTGTGCAATTATCTTGGATTATCCTGCTTTCTTTTTATTTGGAAAGGAAGGTTTGAGATGGGGGTAAAGCTTCCAGCACCATCCTTCAGGATGAGCTGACCTGGGATTATTCCAGTTACCATTGCACGGCTTGATGGTGGAGGAGCTCAGAAAGGAGACAAATTGATATTCTGCTCTACTTTTTTTTACTTGGTTTCTTTGTTCAGGAACTTGTTATTATCAAACATCTTTAGGTGATCTAAGACTTTTTCCGGGGTGGTTTTCTTCTCTGAGTGAGTTATTTGCTGAACCACAGTATTCATGCTTGATGGTAGCTTCTCCAAGATCAGGTATGCAATGACATCAGGAGGAAATTCAATTCCAACATTGTTTAGTCAAGAGATCACAGTTTTGGTTTCAGTAATAAAGCTGAGAATATCGGTTTGAAAAAAAGGGGCACAAAGAAATTCCTTGAAAATTATAGCGCAATTAGAGGTGTGATTGGAGGCAAAATATTCATTAATATTGGCCCAAATATGGTGAGCATCTTTGTCATTATCAGGTGATATTATGTTGGCCTGAATGATCATATCCATTTTGGAAGTGAGAATGGTTCAAATACTCACGTTCTTTGTGTGAGTGAGTCCAATTGGATTACCATTTGCACCAGTTTTATTCTTTGTGAGTTTATCATAAAGATCCTCATGTAGATTCATCATATTGACCACTGAATTGCGCCATATTCAAAATTTGTCAGAAGTGAGTAATGGAATGGCTTCTATGGCAGTCTTGAGTATGGTTGGGGTAAGTGAGTCTGTCATGTTGGGCCAGGTTCAAGTGGGAATTAATCCGTTATCAATGGTTTTGACTGCTAATTGTGAAAGACATAAAACATGGAATTTCTCTGTAGATTTATTGAACCAGAAACTAGACCATGAAAAAATCAGAAGATGTAAATAAAAGAGGTAAGAAATAAAGAAGTAAACAAGCTTCATACCCAAGCAGATGGAAATGAATAAGACTCTTAGACGCTAGATGACAGATTGAATACCCTCCACACAGACCTATGTTTGGTTTAAATAAAATAGAACAGGAGCTTGAATGGAGAAGAACTATACATTTTAAGTCAGAGGATTGACTGAAGAACATGCAGAGAAGGAAAGAATTGATAGTTTTACCAAATTAATTGAGTTCCCTTGGCAATGAAAAAAATAATCACTTGAGTCTTGATTTGAATGATAGAGTGAATTTGGATGACTGAGTGTATTGAGAAGCATTGGTAAAGTGAGAATCTGATGAGAAACAAAAAACACCGGCCTGCTCACCAACTTCCATTAAGAGATCAGATGAGAGAAGCAGATGAGATTTGCATATGCATGATGTTGTTTTGCCGGTTTTCTGGGTATGCTACTTCTCCATTGAAAAAAAAACTGTATAATAAAAGAAATGAAATAAAATACAAATTGATACTAATACTTACTCCAATATTCCAAAATTCCAACCAAGAGCAATCATTGTACTACAGAAATAATTTTTCCATCAGTTCATTAAACCATAAAAATGAAAATTTCTCACTCAAAATAAAAGACTTACTGTCTTTGGTGTTTTGGGTCCCCTTTTCACCCTTTCCCCCCTCTTAATTGCTCTTTTGACATGCTTAAATTTTGAAAGCTCACAACGGGTTGCTTTCAATTTTGGTTGACTTTGGCTTGACCTTAAAACCTTTGGCTCAAGCCTTGGCTTGGCAATCAAAGCGGCTGTATTCTCAAATATTGAACTTTGAATATCCAACCTAACTTCTCTATGTTGTTCCCTATCCAAGGAATTCCACTTTTTAAACATTTGAGATTCTTCATCAAGCCCTGGATCTGTTTCAAAATGTCAAAACAAAAAGATTTTTTTAATTTTTCAATCCAATAATTAATC
Organism: Puccinia polysora; assembly: GCA_025617555.3. Classification (NCBI taxonomy): domain Eukaryota; kingdom Fungi; phylum Basidiomycota; class Pucciniomycetes; order Pucciniales; family Pucciniaceae; genus Puccinia; species Puccinia polysora. The sequence continues at coordinate 46,615,558 of CM062628.1, read as the reverse complement.
TGTAAATCCAATAATTAATCTGTCAATACAATAATAAATTTTTCAATCCAATAATTAATCTGTCAATCCAATAATTGGCACCCTTCAAAAATCCCCACTTACTTCATTGGAAGGGTCATAGTCTAATTTCCACTGAGGATGAACATCCTCAGGCACAATGGATCCTCTTGATGCTAGTATTTCATCTAAAATGTGGGCAAAAGGCAAGCCCATCATTTTTGAATATTACTTGGAGCACACCTTGCCATCATGATTGCGCTTTAACTTCTCAAATTTTCCCCCATGAGTTCAATTGACTCAGTTGCCAATTTTTAACCCAAAGGTAATAGTTTTATTGGAAGACCTGTTCCAAAATTTATTCAAGAGTTTTTAAGTTCTGTATTGATTGATTGGATTTTACTTTCAATAATTCCTTCAAGGCTGTTCCACACATCCAAAATGTTCCCCAAAGAACCCACCAGTAATTGTTTGAAAGTAGAATGGGCCCCTTCTACCCAAGAAGTTGTTTTGCTTCCAAAGTCTGGGTAGACACAAGTCCAAGACGTTACAAAATTTGTACAACTCCAAACAGTGCTAGTCCGTGGAAGTTCTGTGGAGGGGAATGGTGCTGTTTAGGCTGCCCTCCTGAGTGTTACAAAAATATTTAAATGTAACCAAGATCAAGGTCTAGAACTTTTTAAGTGAGGAATCAAGTAGTAAAGGATAACGTCTGATAATAGTTTGTAGCAATGGAACAGAACTATCTCAGGCAAGATTATGTGAGAGATATTTGAACAAAAGAAGTTAAAGTTTGTTTAAAGCTCAAAAGAACAAATCTGTTGTATTTAAACAACACCCACAAGCTAATAACTCTGGTCTTCAGCAGAAGATTGGGGATGATCAACTCAAACCCCAACCAACCTCCAGGTTCTCAATGAAACCACCCAACTCTCCGCAATCAAGCGCTTGAAGGGTACCAGATAACTGAGGGTGGACGTACAAGACAAAGAAAAATGTTTTGAGAAGCTCTAAAAGCAAACAGTAACTGATTTGAACAGGGATAACCTCAACAATTCTCAAGGAACTCAAAAGTAGGCTGGCAGAATCCAACTTTGAAAAAAATAAAAGGAGGTATTACACTCAAGGTTTGAAGCTTAATAAAACATCTTCAATCAATTGTGATTGGCTCCAGAAAGATGATCAAGGAAGGATAAAGACCAGTATGGTCAGAGAAAGGGATCAAAGAGTGGTATAACACACTATAGAATTACAACAGAAAGAATTCTCTTCAACCAGCAAGGCTATTGGTTGGTGATAACAATCAGGACACAGAGGGGCAAAGAATAAGAATCAAAGGATCAAGGGGCAATCATAGATATACCCAGGATAAGGATGAGGATAAATTACTGATAATAACCAGGGGGCATACGCACACACTCCCATGGATGTTGGAAAAAGGCAGGGGAGAGCCCCTCCTTTTATGGAACATGGTTCCCTGGAGACTATTTAAAAGAGATGACACAGATAGAGCGGAAAAAAACAACAATTATTGAAAAAAGTTTTTTTTTTTTAGTTAATTTAATTCAACTGGTCATGAAAAACAACAAAAACAAATGGTGAAGATAAAAAGAAAAGAAAAAACTTAAAAAAAGTAGGTAATCATGAAACATGAGAAGAAAAAGATGAACAGGGCCAAAATGTCACCAGCCCGGGCCAATGATGGCCATGGGTCATGAGCAGCAGGAGATGCGCCTGAATGGCCATCATGACAACTGAGGGACCGCGCGGACAGCAGTGGCTGTGCAGTTGTCACAATTTTGAGGCCCGCAGGAGCCTTGGGGCGACCTGAAAGGGGACAGAAAGAACCACTGTGCATACGTTCTACCAAGGACCCGCGTGGGAAAAAATCAAGGAAGCCAGGTACAATCGCGGTTGCAAGCAAAGATCAGATTTTGGATGAGGGTGGTAGTCAAGGAGAAGCAAGTGATGAGTGCAAAAAAGGTGGGGATGAGAAGCAACCGGTGAAGCCTGTTCCTGCGCTCTTGGGTGCAAGCGTTGCAAGGTGCAAATTGGCAAGGTCATCCTTGCTTGGCCAGGGTGATCAAAAGGATAGCAGGATCCAATGTGGATCAAGGCAGTGGTGATGGCGGTTAATGACCGCTGTTGCTGGAGATTGCAAGAAGGCGCGGAGTTTAAAGCAGTCATTGTTGTTGCTGTCAGCAAAAATGGCAACAACATCAGGATTGGGGAGGGTATTGGTGATGCAAAGATCAGAGGGATCCAGGTTGCAAAAGGGGTTGGATGGTGCTCCATTGGTTCACTCATCCTCCCACGCGGATGAGTGGCAGGGTAGTGGAGGATTGACCTTGAATGGTCAGCTGTGAACGGAATCAGACAAGGAGCTTGAGGAGGCTTTCAATTGTTGTTGTCAGCAAAAAAAGCTGTCACACGACCACCCCACGTAATATAGGGCAATCTTAGATGATCATGAGCGCAAAAGGAAAGCTGAGTGCGACGGCAAGTGCAACGTAGCAAGGGCTAATGGCAAAGTGAAATCTTATGGTGGAGTAACTTAACACACAGAAAGAGGGATGAACATTCCAATGGAAGGAAACCAAAAAAAAGCCCAATGTGATGACTGGATTTAGTAAATGCAAGAACTTATGAAATTAACTAACTGAGGAAACAATCCCCAGGAAAGCAGAGTAGCCTTTATAAGGTAATCCAAAATGACTAGATACAACCTGAGGGATGGTCAACTACAGTTTTGAGCAATGAGCCAATAAATGACATGAACAGAGTATAAAATGAAATAACAGTATGAATATTTTCTGAGGTCTTAGCATAAGTGCAAGACAATAGGCGACAAATGTATTGGAGTGTAATGGTTGAGAAATGAGGGAGTGACCTCACAAGCAATGCAAATATGAAGGTGTAGTTTATGCAGGGTAAGGGAATAGTCCTTTGAAAACTATACAGTTGAGGTGGCTTGACTAGTTTGGGTGCAAAGCTAGCAAGAGCATGTGACCGGAAATGGGAACTCAAGGGTTATTGATACCTGGGATGAAAAGGCGGAGCCCAAATTGATGGTAAACCAAGATAGAGTTGAATGCAAGATTTGCAAGTGGGTGCTGAGTCAGTCGCTGAGAATGGAAGGTTGTTATGCAAGCCAGAGTTGATAAGCGGAAGGCACCATTGATGTTGCTCTTCTAGTTTGTCATGCTTGTGGACTGAGGTAGATAGTACTGAGGAACAGGGTATGTCAAAGTGGGAGGACAATAATCCTAAAGCTTGAAGCATGACAGTTTCCCGGGTATAAAGGCACAAGCTCCTGCAAGCTTTCAGACAATTTTCCATCAATTCCAAAGTCCTTACAAATACTGTATACCCATTGTCATTACTTCTTTGATTTTAAATAGATTTATAATTAATTATCTCCTCATTGTCATTATGCCTTTGCAAAAACTGAATTTGAAAAAACAAGCAATGCATCCCTAGTACAGCCACGCTAGGTATCCAAGACAGGTGCAAAAAATGCCGTTTGCGCAAGTTTGCTTCCACGTTCCCTATAAGTAGCAAGCTGGTTCTAGATGCCCCAGCAGCATCCAGAAGGGAGGTGCAAAGTCAAAGGTCCGTGCTGCAAGTCAACTATCATCTACCGCAAGTGCCTGCGATTGAATTCTTAGGTATTTGAAACCCTGGTAAGTCAAGGCTTAGAGACAAAAAATAATTTAAAAAAATAAAAGAAAGAAAAAATAGAACTAATATAATCTTTGTTGCTGTAGTGCTGCCACAATTTTGGCAATATACCACAAATACACCTCTGCCGACGCCGCCATATACTGGGTTGATTGGGTTCAAAGTGCAAAGTGAAGTGCAAGCCGAGGAAATGCAGACAGTCAAAGAGGCAAGGGAAGAAGGAAAAATGACTGAAAGGGAGGTGGAACCAGAGAAAAGGGAGGAAAATGAAGAGGAAGGAAATGGGATAGAAGGAAGGAGAGGAATGGAACAGGAGGTTGAGGAATGGAATTGAATGGAAAGAGATGAGGTGGAGGGCCAAAATGAGGAGAACAGGGTGCAAGCCAAAGGGCCAATCAAAACTGATGCAAGGCAATTGACTGGAAATTTTGGGGAAGGTTCTTCAAGGGGCCAAAGGAACAGAGCTCACAAGGAACTCATGGAGGAAGGTGGATGGAATACACAACCAAAGAGAGTTTGGACTGCAAAATGCAAGGAGATCTTTGAGACACATCTTCTGACGCAAGTGATGATCTTGAAAAGGCTGTCTTATTTGGTGGAAAATGAAGATTTGGAAGAGTTTAGGTTGATGGTAGAAGAATTGAATGAGAATTGGGAGGAAGCGGAGAGAGAAATAAATGATAATTTTTAGAAATGTATTTTGTAATTATATATATTATTTTTATTATTTTATTATTTTTATTATTTTTATTATTTTTATTATTTTTATTATTTTTATTATTTTTATTATTTTTATTATTTTTATTATTTTTATTATTTTTATTATTTTTATTATTTTTATTATTTTTATTATTTTATTATTTTTATTATTTTTATTATTTTTATTATTTTTATTATTTTTATTATTTTATTATTTTATTATTTTTATTATTTTATTATTTTTATTATTTTATTATTTTATTATTTTTATTATTTTTATTATTTTATTATTTTTATTATTTTATTATTTTTATTATTTTATTATTTTTATTATTTTATTATTTTTATTATTTTATTATTTTTATTATTTTATTATTTTATTATTTTTATTATTTTATTATTTTTATTATTTTATTATTTTTATTATTTTAATATTTTTATTATTTTAATATTTTTATTATTTTTATTATTTTATTATTTTTATTATTTTATTATTTTTATTACTTTATTATTTTTATTATTTTATTATTTTTATTATTTTATTATTTTTATTATTTTTATTATTTTTATAATTTTTATAATTTTTATAATTTTTATTGTTTTTATTATTTTTATTATTTTTATTATTTTAATAATTTTTATTATTTTTATTATTTTTATCATTTTATTATTTTTATTATTTTATTTTTATTTTTATTTTATTATTTTTATTATTTTATTATTTTTATTATTTTATTATTTTCATTATTTTGTTTTTTTTATTATTTTATTATTTTTATTATTTTATTATTTTATTATTTTCATTATTTCATTATTTTTATTATTTTTATTATTTTTATTATTTTTATTATTTTTATTATTTTTATTATTTTTATTATTTTATTATTTTTATTATTTTTATTATTTTATTATTTTATTATTTTATTATTTTATTATTTTATTATTTTTATTATTTTATTATTCTTATTATTCTATCATTTTTATTATTTTATTATTTTATTATTTTATTATTTTATTATTTTACTATTATTATTATTTTTTTTAAGGAAAATAGGATTCTAATTTTGAAATAAAATGTGAAGGGATAAAATTGTGAAAAGGAAAAAGTGGATAGTTCTGAGAAAGGGAGAGGAAATGAAATAAGGAAATGGGATGAAATTAATGGGAAGGAATGGGATGAAAATGTGGACTTGAATGGAAGAAATGGAATGGAATGGGAGCTACGATTGGCAAGGTTTGCAAGGGTAACTTGCATTGAAGTCTTCAACCAAATTGGGAGAGTTGAAAAGGTGATGGGCTGGTTTCCACCAGGTGCGGTCTTTGTTGGACTGGAAGCCAGTCCATTCAACAAGGTATTGAGGCTTTCCTTTGCGTAAACTGGAATCCAGGACACGGCTTACTTCCCACTCTAACTGATCCTTGCGGAATACAGAAGATTACTTCTCATTTAATAGTTCCAAGTTTGAAAGTTATTGATCCCTTGCATCTGTAAACCCTGAGTGCAACTGTTCACCCTTCAACTGAGAGATAGAGAATTTAGAGTAAAGATACTTCCAAAAACCTATGAATCCCAATGATCCTCCATGATCCCATCCTCCATGATATCTGGATTGAGGGCGCAGCTTAAGTAGCCTACCCCTCAACCCTAACCTAAGTACAACCAGAAACAAGCAAGAATAATGAAATAAAACCCTTAAGCACAGAACCCTAGCCTCAATCCTATCCTTCCCATCCCATAATCCACAACCCATATCCCATATCCCATGTCCCATATCCCATATCCATCTGTATTATCTACCTGCCATTACCTCCACCTGGTTTTTCCTTCTCATGACGCGGCCTTGCACTGCGCCCAACTCAGAGCCCCCTGCGCATGTCTGCATGCGCCCAACGCGCCATTCCAGATATCTGAGATATATCCACATGACCCAGATCTGTGTCTTGCAACACGCAATCCGTCCAATCCAATCCAATCCGTCCATCCTGCTTCTCAAGATGCTGAGCCCAATTCAACTGCTTCTGAGCCTGTAGCCCAACTTTCTGCGGAAAAACCACACCCACTTCTGAGCCCGCTTCCCATGCTGAGCCCGCTGCTACTTCTGAGCGCTCAGTGCGCAGCCTATTCCAACTTGCCTCTATAAAAGACCACCACATCCCCACCCAACTTGAGTTCTGTCCCCAGAGATCCGTCACTATCTCACCTGCCCCCACCATACCCAAATGGTACCACCTCCAACCGTACCCCTTCATTGGGCCAAAAGAAAGAAAAGAAAGAAGAAAACCCCATCCAACACCCCTCAACAAACATGTCCTGTACCTACTGCAGCCAGAACAGCTTTCCATGCCAAATTCTTCCAGGCCTGTGCACCTGTGTCCCGTGCCAAGCGGGACACTGCCACTGCTCACTGTTGGAGGGCATGCCGCGCAACCGTCCCCAAGGTTGCCTGTGCAAGAGGACCCATTGCAACTCCTTTGTGATCTCAAGCAATGAGGAGATCTCAACAAATGGGTGGACTCCGCCCGGCTTGCCTCACAAACACCAGCAACGCGCCCAACAAAATACTCCATCGCGTGAGAGCCACAACTCGGGCTTGCAGTTCTGCTGGGCTGGACCTCCAAGGCGCCAGGATTTTGCGAAATTTGCGGAATTTTGGAACACCACCCACAAGTGGGCTGTGCCGGTTTGGATGAATGTACAGGCAATGCAACCAAGGATTCCAAACTTTCTGGCAGCTCTCCTCCATCCCCACAAAGGAAAGCTCCTCTTCTGCCACCTCTGCGTCCTCTCACTCCTCCAAGAGTGACTCCTCCTCTGGCGCCATCTCCACCGTTTTCATCACCATCACCTGCTCCCAGGTCATCACCGGAGGCCCTGTGCACGCCGTCTCCCATGGTGATTGAGTTGTAATTGAGACCCACAGCGGCTGTAACCCCTCCAGCTGCAACTCTCAAGATCCCGGAGATCCCTCTGGTTCCACCTCTCACCTTGGCCAGGTTTGACGCAATGGTAAACAACGCAGACAAAATCCTCCGGATGTTCCCATTGGTTCCTTATGCGCACACCACAGATGCGCAATGCAAGGTCCTGGCCGCTTTCCAATCCTTAGCTGTGGAGGCTTGCGGAGACCCAGAGGATGTGATGAGGACTCGGCCAGCTTAGGCGGATTGCCCCCCCTGTCTTCCGTCTTCCCTCCATTCCATCTTGTATTCTTCCCCGCGCCCATTTGTAAAGACATGGACTTTTTCCGTGCCATCTTGAGTATCCTTTGGTCTTTGTGAGAACCATTAGAGAAATAAGAGCCACGCGCAAGATCTGCAAGAGTGAGAGGATGCGCGTCACTGAGAGTATACGGTGAGAGTAAGAACATCCACATGCAAGATCCGCGCTTTTGAGAGCAACCCACTGTCATCACTGCACTCCTCAATGTTCACGCTCCGCCTTATGCTAATGCTGCAAATACACCAGCTTCCTGAATCTCAACCTGTCTGTTCATCCCCAGGGAACCCAGCTCCAACTTTACTCCTGAACATCCGCACTCTGCCTTCCTGAATTCCAGAAGGGGCTTCTTTCTTGGATTTTTCTGCTTCCTTCACTCTGCTCTCTTCTGCTTCACGCTTTGCTCTCTATGCTTCAACTCCTTCCTTGCTCCCCAGTCTCACCATTCTCTTTCATCCTCCTCGCCAAACTCATCCCCTCTCTTGAACCACTGCTCACATAACCATTCCATTCTCCTTCCTTGCTCCCCATTCTCCCCATTCTCTTTCATCCTTCTCACCAAACTCATCCCCTCTCTCAAACCACTCCTCATATCACCATTGGCTATTATCCTCATCTCCAGAACCCACACTATCAACCTCAACTTGTTTATCCATCATCCAATCTCAATTTCATCATCATTGGTTCAGCTTGAACACTCAATCTCCTCAATCTGGCTTGAATGCTTAAAATACATCAAGACATAGGTATCTTTATTTGATCCAATGTGAGAATCATCTCATGTCTACTTATTTCCTCATTAGAACTCATTTTCTCATTTGTCTATGCTTCTCCTCTCTAACTGTACCATCAACCGTACCATCTGATCCCTTGCCCGTTTATTTATTATTGTTGCTTTCTCTCATCAGAGAAATTCCTGGTTCTATTGGTCTCAGTTTTGAAATCAATTAAACTTGAAATTCTCAGGTTATCATGGTTAAAAGCCAAAAGCACTGGAGAGCACAACCAAGAAAACAATTTCTACAGACCAATGGAATCTACTCAGAATCTCTTGAAAACACTCACCAACTCAATCCCTACATTTTCAGAGGTCAATTTCTTCTTATGGCAATCAAGGATTCATACCCTTCTCTCCCTCAAGGGCATCTCCCATTGGCTCAACTTGTCCAAACTCAAAAAATATCCCCCTGATGTGAACCTCAAAATTTTTGGATACCTCCTGGCGAAACTAGACAATCAAACATACATCAACTGTGTAAAAGATCATCACCTCACTAATGGGATTGAACTGTGAGAATCCATCAACAAATACTACGCTTCATCCCAAACTACTAATTGGTCAAGGGTCTTCTTCAAATTCCTCAACCTACAGTTTGACCCCATGAAATTTGAGAAGTTCATAACCAATCTGAGGGCATGCCTACTTCAGATTTCCAAGATTGGGATTCAGATGGACAATGATATAGTTGCCTACCTTCTTCTCTACAAATTTCCACCTCAACTTGATCATCTCAAGACAACCATCATCCACTCTCCTGGAGACACCAAAATCAATGGGGATATTGTGCTTCAACACCTCAATCAGGTCAAGAATGAAGTAGTAGCAAACTCTTATGCATTGGCTATGTTGAATTGTAATAAGGTCATCAAGTGCAGATCCACATGGAACAATCCACAGGCCAATAAAAATTGTAGCAAATTTTGGTGGCTGTATCCTAATCTTTGGCCCAATGCAGGAGGACAGAACAATGGATCGGAATCTGCATCATCCTCTTCTACTTCACAACCTCAGAAAAACTCCTCCACGCATCTAGCATACAACTTTGCAATGGTCAGTTCCCACTCATTGAATAAAAATTGGATTCTCCTCAACTCTGGGGCCTCCAACTGCATATTAAACAATTATAACTTCTTCTCACAAATCCTCCCCAAAAATACCAAAATTCAAACAGGAAACCCTAATGCTCCAATTCCCTCACTAGGAATTGGCACGGAAAAGCTGACAAAAAGTCTTGCCACTTTAAATCTATAAAACTTGCTTTACCTCCCAGACCTAGCAATCAACCTTGTGTCACTAGGTCAACCAATTAGCAAAGGCTGCTCCTTATCTCTCCTCTCCTTGAGTAAATTTTTAGTCATCTTCAACGGCAAGAAAATTCTTACCGGCTCCATCAAGGACAATTTGTTCTTCATTGAGGAGTCACCATCCTTGTTTCACTACTCTCCTTGTTTGTTTGTCTCTCTTTCAATCATCCATAAAGGCTTCTGTCATCCCCACTCCAAAAGAACCCATCTCCTGTCCAAAGACTTTCCCAATGTCATATAGGACATGATCAACTGTGTCTTGTGCCCAAAAGGGAAGATTTCTCAATTACCCTTTACCAATCATCTACCACCCAGCAAAACCCCCTTCAAACAAAAACATGCAGATGTGTGTGGACCAATTAATCCCTCCTCTCTCTCTGGCTTCAGGTAATTTCTACTTCTGACGGACAATTTATCCAAGTGCAAGATGTGCATTCCAATTTGGAATAAGTCCAACTTCACCAACAAGATTATCAAGTTTGTCAAACTCCATGAAAATCAGACTGGAAAGATGCTGAAGAATCTACACTCAGACAATGGTGGCAAATTTTTCAATCATTGACTTGGTTCCTTTCTCATTGAGAACAGTTTTAAATAAACCACGTCTGAACCTTACACCCCTAAACACAATCCAATTGCCAAAAGGGGAAACCAATCAATTCTTGAAGCAACCCAAACAACCATGATAGACATGAAGATACCTATTTTCCTCTGGGATGAAATGATTACCAGCACCTGTCAAGTACTTAATATTATTTCTCCCCCAAAAGGAAAAAAATCTGCCCACAAGTTATGGACTAGCAAACCACCATAAATTCACCTCATACAATTTCTTGGATTGAAAATGGTGGTCCTCAATCAGTTGTCCTTTGCCAGCAAGCTTGAAGAGAAGGGCTTGGAAGGAATTTTTGTTGGGTTTGACATGGATCTGAACTTGTATTGAGTCTCCTGCCCAGGATCTTGGAACATTGTTTGTTCCAAACACCTTAAAAGTTTTGAAGGCCTCTACCCCTCTGATTCTTCCCTTGATCCCTGTTAAATAGATCATCTTCTATTTTCAGTTGTCTCTCTTTTCTATACTCTTTTCTTTTTCTGTTTTTCCAGTTCTTTCTTTCTGTTCCTTTTTCAGTTCTATCTTTTCTTATTTTATCTCTTTTCATTCTTTTTCTTTTTTTTATAAGACACTATCCATGCTCTCAAATCACTTATTTCACAGATCACAGGCGCGCGCCTCTCTCTTTCATTCATCTAGAGCGCGCGCCCCTCCCGCTTTTTCATACATGTCACAGATACTATACTCTTAAGAACTCGACTACTTACTCTACCGCTTCTACCTTCTTATTTAAAACATCTTCTCATATACTTCTTAAAAAAGCTTCTTCATCATTTCAAATTCTTCTCATCTATCTTCTCATACTCAACCATGCCCTTATTTGCCCGATCATCCATCAACTCAACCAGCTACAAACTCACTATAGATTCTGTCTGGTAAGACTGTCCACCAACTAATTCCATTTTCTGCGATCTCCATTCTCATTGACTCATGTCAAGTATCCTTCTTTTCAAGATCTTTTCTGCTATTCCTTCCAAATAATCTTTCCATCATTCCCAACCAAGTCTTCATCAATCATTCTCAAGATCTTCAATTACAGAATCTATATCCTTGATGTTGGTTTCTCTTTCCTTTTCCATTTATTCTTCTTTTCTTCTCCTTCTTTATCTTTTACTTTTCTATTTCTGATTTTAGTTGTCTTTTAGCCCTCTTAAAATTCTTCAATTCAGTTTCTATTTATAAGAAATCCAACACGGTTAAAAGCCAAAGAACAAACCCGAGGTACCTAACCGAACTAATGGAGGGATCAAGTAACGACGGTTTCCGTCAAATAATCCTCAAGGCAGCTCTCGAGGCGGTACCTATCCTCTCCGAAGAAAACTACTCAATTTGGAAAGATAAAATGACAATTCTACTCGAACTGAAAGGCGTAAAGGAAGCCCTGGAGAACAATTCAAAAACACTCAGTCCCATTGACAACATGGAAATCAGAGTTATCCTCTTATCCAGAATTGATTCAGTAACTCACAACAATGTCCTTAACTTCTCAAACATATCCTCGTCAAAAGTCCTTTGGAAAACCATCAAAGAAAGATTTGCCTCTTCCCAAACGGCTAATCGCGCTCGCATTTTCAACAAATTCCTTTATCAGCAATTCAAATCCAATTCGATTAAATCTTTTATCACTGAATCCAAGACCTCTATGAAAAAGATGGTTGACGTGGGAATCGACTTACCGGACGACATTCTTGCGTACCATCTTCTTTTCAAATTTCCTTTGTCTCTTCATTCTCTCCGAGAACAGATTATGCACTCAGACAAAAGTGTCACTGTAGATCTAGTACTCAATCACCTCACTCAACTGGATAATGAGACTCAAGCCAAGTCGAAGGATGTTCTAATCTTGAGTACTGCTTTAATCACCTCAACCAATCCCAAGAAATCTATTCCTTGCGAACTTCGATGTACTCACGGCTTCCATAACCCCCTATCTCCCAACCATTCTGAAGACAAGTGCTGGCATAAGCACAAGCATTTGGCTCCTTCTTGGTGGAAGGAAGCGCAAGCAAAATGGAGAGCACAAACAAATTCCAACTCAAAGAATAAAGAAGTCTCACACTACCACGCTTTGCTCACCGCTTGGATTGAAGAGGTTAACCCCAACAATCGCATCATTCTTGACTCTGGCGCTTCATGCCATATGTTTAACTCTCCTGAATTCTTCATTTCTCTCGACAAAAGCTCTGGTGAGGAATCGATTAATACTGGGAAAGAAGGAGCCCGGTTGTCTATCAAAGGAAAGGGAGTTGTAAAACTAACTTGGAAGAACTCAGAAGTAGTTCTTTCAAATTTTTTCTTCGTCCCAGATCTAGTGGTCAACCTGATTAGCCCCGGTTAACTCATCGCGTCGAAGGAGTGCTCTCTATCAATGAATCATAATCAATTATCTCTGTTTACCAAAACCTCTCGTCCGGCATTCTCAGGCTTTGTTCAAGGAAATTTATTTGTGATAAACCAGCCGTCGACTGTTGGTCTTAATAGAAAACTCTGCTATTTGGCCAGGAAAGATTCTACAAATGATCGAGTGAAGTATCTACATCAGTCATTCGGACACGTCAGTCCTCTTCGTCTCAAAAATTTATTCCCTGAACTTTGCCCCCAATTACTTTCTGATTTTCAATGTGAAGACTGCGTCTTCTCTAAAATAACAAAAACCTCCTTCAAGAATACATCAACTCGCGCTTCCAAACCCTTCAAACAATTACACATAGATTTAATTGGCCCTATCACTCCACCCGCCCGGAACGACATGAATTATCTCATGACGATTATAGACAACTACTCTGGGTACATTTCTGCCATTCCACTACAGCACAAGTCCAATGTCTGCCATCAGCTCATTACAATCCTCAACTTCGAGAGACAGAAGAGAGGTTGCTTTCCGGTTAACATCTGTACCAATGGTGGCGTTGAATTCGCCTCGACCAAACTCAAAAATTTCTTCATTTTGAACTCCATTCAACACCTCGTATCAGAACCATATCACCATGAACACAATGGAAAAGTCAAACGAGCAAATCGAACTCTCACTGAGTCGGTCAGAGCTATTATCCACTGTTCTCGTCTTCCGCTCAATCTCTGGGCCGAAATCGCGAAAGCAGCCTGCCTGGCGCTCAATCAGATCCCCAAAACCCCTTCCTCTTGCTCTCCATACCAACTATTCACGGGCAAAACTCTTCCCAACAACTACTTTCACCCAATTGACTCCAAAGTAGCCTACCTCAATACCAAGATAACGCGAGGAGAAAAGTTTAAAGACAGAGGTCTGGTTGGCACCCTTGTGGGTTACAACCCTGCTTTCCATTCCTATCAAATCCTAAGACCTGACCTTACAATCGTTTCTTCCAAACATTTCAAATTTGTTAAACCCGATTCACACACCCAGCCTCCATATTCCACTCCTCTTTCAACTTCTGAAGATGTTCCAAAGCTCAATTTTGACAATGATTTTCCAGTCTCTTATCCCAATTCTTCTCAACTTTCCTCCAATAACTCCGTTGATGACAGTCACTCTCCTGAAAAAAATCCATCCCTAGTTTCTCCTCTGGATTCGGACCATATCTCTGACTCATCATCAAATTCATCCAACGATCTCAAAACTCAACTCGTTCCATGTTACTCTCTTAGAGATCGTTCCAACCTCAATCCTCCAAAGAGGTACGGATACCATCATTATTTCGTCCCTAGAACTTACGAGCAAGCTAAAAAGTGCCCAGAAGCGCCTAAGTGGGAAACGTCTATGGACTCTGAACTCAACGGCATTGAACAAATTGGGGTTTGGGATGACTATGATGGACCCGAACCAACCAATCCTCTGAATACTACGTGGGTTTATTGACTGAAGGATAACTGTCACGGAGATCCACTCATTTTCAAGAGCAGACTATGTGTTCAAGGTTTTGATCAAATCTACGGACTCGATTACCAGGATACTTTTTCCCCAACGGGAAAAGCTGCTTCCCTCAGAATGGCCCTTCTCTTTGGTCTGTTTCACTCTCTTCCAATCACCCAGCTAGATGTCAAAAGCGCTTTCTTACACGCTCCTTTAACCAATAAAGTCATCATCAAGAAACCTAAAGGTTCCAAACGAGAATCAAAATATCTCATCCTCAAGAAATCTCTTTACGGCCTTAAGCAATCTCCGGCGAATTGGTTTTCAACTCTTACCTCCTGGATTTGCGAACAGGGATTTCACGAGTCTATCTCCAATCCTTGTCTCTATATACATTCTCAGTCCAACTCTGTTTTATTCTTCCATGTTGATGATCTCGTTTTGGTCGGATCTGGTAATGATATTCTTTCTAATTTTCTATCAAAATTTCCCAAACGAACCCAATACAATCTTAGGCATGAAATACGAGCAAGTCAACGACTCAATACTTCTTTCTCAACCCAAGCATATAGACCATGGCCTCGAAGAGCTGAAAATGTCGGACTGCAAGCCCTCAACCGTTCCCCTTTCCCCTAGCTTCAACCTCACTCCCGCTTCAGACGAAGAGCACGAAGAATTCAAATCCCTTAACATTAATTATCAATCCGCGTTATTCCTTATGAACTATATAGCCTGCCTCACCTGTCCGGATCTAAGTTTCGCGGTATCCAGCTTAGCCAGATTCTGCAAGAAACCTGGGATTCGTCATTGGCAAGAGGTTAAACATTGTTGGAAGTATCTCAAGGCAACCAAACATATCAAACTCACTCTTAAAATCTTGAACACCGACACTCAAATCAAGTGTTACAGTGATGCCTCTTGGGGCGACAATCTTGAAACCAGACGCTTGCAATCCGGGCATTTATCTTTACTCTTTGGTTTGCTCCTTTCCTGGAGCAGTTACCGTCAACAAAATGTTACTCACTCAACCACTGAGGCTGATCTCAATCCATTAGTAGACTCATTCCTCGAAGCTATTTGGATGAAGGTTTTAGTTTCCGAACTTTGGACCAAGAAAGTCGAGCCCAGCCATCATTTCATGGATAACAAAGGCCTGGATGATAAATTAAAAAAATTTGGATGTCACTCAAAAACAAGACACATCAATATCAAAACAAAGGGACTACGGGAAGAACTCAAATTGGGAAATCTAATTATTGAATTAATTCCTTCTGCCGACATGAAAGCCGATGGCCTCACGAAGGCCCTTAATTCAGCCTCAATAACTAAACTCTTACAGTTGATTGATCCCAAATTCTCTCTCCCGGCTCCAGTCATACCAGCCACGGGGGGTGTTAAATAGATCATCTTCTATTTTCAGTTGTCTCTCTTTTCTATACTCTTTTCTTTTTCTGTTTTTCCAGTTCTTTCTTTCTGTTCCTTTTTCAGTTCTATCTTTTCTTATTTTATCTCTTTTCATTCTTTTTCTTTTTTTTATAAGACACTATCCATGCTCTCAAATCACTTATTTCACAGATCACAGGCGCGCGCCTCTCTCTTTCATTCATCTAGAGCGCGCGCCCCTCCCGCTTTTTCATACATGTCACAGATACTATACTCTTAAGAACTCGACTACTTACTCTACCGCTTCTACCTTCTTATTTAAAACCTCTTCTCATATACTTCTTAAAAACGCTTCTTCATCATTTCAAATTCTTCTCATCTATCTTCTCATACTCAACCATGCTCTTATTTTCTCAATCATCCATCAACTCAAACCAGCTACGAACTCACTATAGATTCTGTCTGGTAAGACTGTCCACCAACTAATTCCATTTTCTGCGATCTCCATTCTCAATGACTCATGTCAAGTATCCTTCTTTTCAATATCTTTTCTGCTATTTCTTTCAAATAATCTTTCCATCATTCCCGACCAAGTCTTCATCAATCATTCTCAGGATCTTCAATTACAGAATCTATATCCTTGATGTTGGTTTCTCTTTCCTTTTCCATTTATTCTTCTTTTCTTCTCCTTCTTTATCTTTTACTTTTCTATTGCTGATTTTAGTTGTCTTTTAGCCCTCTTAAAATTCTTCAATTCAGTTTCTATTTATAAGAAATCCAACAATCCCCTCTCAATAACAGATTCTCCATTTGACTACCTCCTAAACAATGATAAACTTCTCACTGACATTCTCAATTCTAATTCCCCACAAATTGATACCTCTAAAACTTTCCCAAAAAACACTCTCATATCACTTGACCCTTCCAATCCTCCTCCCTCTCTCACCTCTGCACCATCTGCAAAAAACTCCCAAAATGGTCACAACCTTCACAACACCCCAACTTCACTCCACCAGCCCAATGATGAGCCCCATCCAGAAAATGCAACACCGCCTGACACGCCGCCAACTCAGCCTGTCTACCTGCTCTGCAATTGTTCTATTCTCCAACAACCTCAAAGATATGGTTTTGTTTCCAGATCAGTTCCAAGAACCTATGATGAGGCTACCCAATCCAAAGATAGCGCTCACTGGATCAAGTCCATGAACAAAGAACTCAATGGGATCAATCTGATGAAAGTTTGGGAGGGTTTTCACACACTACCCAACGGCAAGAGAGCTCTCACCACTGTTTGGGTCTACCGCATCAAGGACAAGTCTGAAAACTTGGGTGTTTGCTTCAAGTCTTGCCTTTGTGTTCAAGGCTTTTGAAAATTTGAGTATTTTGACTATGGAGAAACGTATGCACCCACAGGCTCCATAACCACCCTTTGAATCCTACTGGTTTTTGCTCTCCATCACCAACTTACCATCCAACAAATGGAAATCAAGTCCCCTTTCCTCCATGCTACCCTTAACAAGGATTTCTATATCAAAACTCCTCTTGGGTATGACTTCCCTTTCCATACTTAAAACTGAACAAAGCCCTCTACGGATTGAAGCAGGCACCAACAAGTTGGTACAAAACCCTGAAGAAGTGGCTGCTTGAACAAGGCTTCACAACATCCAGTGCCAATTCCTGTCTATACATCAACAACATCAAGCTACTATATGTCTTTGTATATTTTGATGATCTGTTGATCATAGGAAACTCATATGAATTTAGGGACAACATTAAATCCATATTCAACATCTTGCACAATGGACCATTAAGCAAGATCCTTGGTAATCACCTTGTGTCAACCAAAGAAGGTCTTGGGCTGCATCAACCACATCACATTGAAACTGGCCTCCTTGAGTTAGGCCTGGCTGAATTCAAACCTATCAACACTCCAATCACTCCCAACGTCAAGCTCTCCCCTGCAACAGACAATGATCACCAAGCTTTCATTCAACTCAACATCAATTACGGGTCCTCAACAAGCTTTCTCAATTTCATAGCCAGCAGGACCCGCCCGAACATCTCATATGGGGTCTCTAATCTATCTCACTTCAATATTAGAACGGGTATGTCTCACTGGACAGAGGCAAAAAACACATGCCCATACCTGAACACCTCCAAAAATCTGGCCCTGCAACTACAAAACCCAAAATTCCAGTACAAAATCAAGGTCTATAGCAACTCCAATTGGGGGAATGATCCTGAAACTAGAAAAAGTCACACTGGATATCTCATACTACTGCACGGATGTCCAGTTTCATGGCATAGCAAGTTACAACCCACAATATCTCTCTCCTTGACGGAAGGCAAACTCAAGGCCCTGGTTCTTGCAACGCAGGAGAAAATATGGCTCACTCAACTGCTAAAGGATTTGAACCCTTTTCTAAAACTCACCCATGCATTTTTCATTGATAATAAAGCTCTGACTGATCTAGTCAACCAGGAACCCCATCACAGAGGACTCAAACATATTGAAACACAGATAAAGTGGCTTAGCAAACAGAAGAGAAATCATAATCTCATCCCCTCTAACATGATTTTAGCTTATTCTCTGACAAAAGATGCTTTGAAAAGTTCTGTCATCAATGTAACCTCTTCCATCATGTCTCCTCACATCTGATCACGATGGTGTGTCATCACTGCACTCCTCAATGTCCACTCGCTGCCTTATGCTGCTGCTGCAAATACAGCAGATTCCTGAATCTCAACCTGTCTGTTCATCCCCGGGAAGCCGGATCCAACTTGAATTCTGACCATCCGTGCTCTGCCTTCCTGAATTCCGGAAGGGGCTTCTTTCTTGGATTTTTCTGCTTCCTTCACTCCGCTCTCTTCCGCTTCATGTTTTGCTCTCTCTGCTTCAACTCCTTCCTTGCTCCTCAGTCTCACCGTTCTCTTTCATCCTCCTCACCAAACTCATCCCATCTCTTGAACCACTCCTCACATCACCATTCTATTCTCCTTCCTTGCTCCCCAGTCTCACCATTCTCTTTCATCCTCCTCACCAAACTCATCCCCTCTCTCAAACCACTCCTCATATAACCATTGGCTATTATCCTCATCTCCAGAACCCAAACTCTCAACCTCAACTTGTTTATCCATCATCCAATCTCAATTTCATCATCATTGATTCAGCTCAAACACTCAATCTCCTCAATCTGGATTGAACACCCAAAATACATCAAGACATAGGTATCTTTATTTGATCAAATGTGAGAATCATCTCATTTCTGCTTATTTCCTCATTATAACTCATGTTCTCATTTGTCAATGCTTCTCCTCTCTAACCGTACCATTAACCGTACCATCTTTTCTCTTGCCTGTTCATTTATTATTGTTGCTTTCTCTCATCAGCAAAATTCCTGGTTCCATTTGTCTCAGTTTTGAAACACATCAAACTTCAAATTCTCATGTTATCACCCCCAAGAGTGAGGGATCCATGAGAGTGAGAAGTATCTGATCAAGGTACCTGGACCGCCCCAGAAAAACTGCCACAAAGTTTCCCATACCCATCTACAGAACAGAGAGAGTACAAAGAAAACCAGCCGCATGCGCACATCCATGAGAGATAGAAAGAAAAAGAATCCACCAAAGCCCATTTGCACCTCCCATCTATAAGATAACCAAGAAAACTTAAAAAGATTTTTTTTTTAAGAAAAAACACCAAACCATTGCCAAGCCCGCGCCTTTGCTCTTTGACCCACATCTTCACCATGCAATGTGCTTTCCTAGTTCCCTGAAGCATCCGTTGGAAATCATCCATACGTTTGCTTCCAGATGCGGGGCTTGTCCTTGCGTCTGCATACCCAGCTTTGTGCTGTGCCCACACCTAAAAGAAACCATTCATAGCCAGCAATAATCCAAGAAGCCAATCCAGAGAGAAGAGAATAATAAAAAAACATTCTGGGGTGTCTAGTTATTCCGGCTGTGAAACGGCTAGAGCACCCCCTCACCAAATCCAATCATATCCCCTAATCATCCAAAATTCCCCTCCAACTTGGCTACTGTCCCCAGCGGTCAGTAGTCTTTTACTCCGCTAGACGCAAGGCGCGCGCGCAGGCTCATTCTCAGAGGAAGGATCCGTGTTACCATCCCCCTTGCTATCCCAACCAGCCATAAGTCCTCCAGAAACTGCGCGTCCCGCTCTTCTTCCCTACTTCCCACCTGCTCCTTGCTATTCAAATGCTGCATCCACTTCCCCAACCCTTAATTGCAGATCATGGTTTTGAATCTCCCACCGTAAAAATCTTCTTCTGTCAATGCTTCCGTCCCCATCCCCGGATCAAACGTCATTTGCGCTCGGAACCCAAACATAAATGGCCATCCTAAAATAGCCTCCCTGCAATCAACCAATAGAAAAGAAAGTGGTTTACAGACCCTTGAAACCTCAACCTCTTCCTCCTCCACAAACCCACCCAGGCAACACGCCCCACCATTAAGCATGCGAATCCACGTTGCACATTTCCGCCATACCTATCCCATTTTTTCAACCAATCTAGAAGGAAGGGGGTTCACCATAGAACTGCTATCCACCAGAGCCCACAGCTTCCTTCCAGAAATCTTCATTGAAACATAAGCCAGTGGAGTTGAAACTGATTTCATCCCTGCTAGCTTGCGCTCCACATCATTCCAAAGCCAAGTTAACCTGTTTCACCTTTGGAGAGATCCTATTGTGCGCACAATCCTTCAGTGCTTGAACCATCTTATCTACCACAACCAGCAACACCGCCGCCAACTCATTCAAGGTCAAGGGAATAGTTGTTTCATTCCCCATCACCCTGTGCACAATTTCCACTGCATTCTTCCTCCCCACCGGATTCACCAGCCGCCCGCCCGTTTCTGGAATTCACGCAACCGGCTTAGGAGCTGCCGGCGTTACCTGTTCCTTGGCATCCATGTCAATCCTTTCCATTTCTGCCAACTCCTCTGTTGATAACACCCTCACTTCCGCTTCCACGCGCGGTGGTTGCCATACCCCCGGAGCAGTGACAATCCCCAGCAAAGCTTGAGCGGTTACCACCCATTCCTGTCCAGGCGCGCGCACTTGCTCCATGATGGTTGGATTCCCAGGTTTGGAGGAGATCCGCTTGCCCATTGGGAAAATGAATCCCATTCCCACCGGTCAAACCAATCCCGCCTTGAGGTCCTTTGTCATGTTATTGCACCCCTACTCCAATGCCCCTTGTCCCCACAGTAATTGCATAACCACAACATGGGCGGATTTAACAAAAAAAGTGCTCCCCCAAGGTGTGGAGGAGGATTGAGCAACCCGGACAAAATTTGACTCAGACAGATCTGTAGATCCTTCATCAATTCTGTCATTTCACTAAACTCAGGGCTTGTTGTTGGAGCGTTTGCCTTAGTGTGTTCTGTTTTTGAGGGGCCCGCAACTGGAGCTTGTGTTGGTGCTGCTGGGGTGTGAGAAGCGGACTTCTTTGGCCCCGTTGGGAAGGATCTTGCCGTGTCCTCCATCAGTTCCTCCAAGTCCAGATTGCTTTCCACTGCGCAACAAATGACAAGGATGTCCTGAAGGAGTGCAATGCTACCATCTAACAACCTCTTTACCAATTTGTTTTTGTACAGGTGCTGCTTCACCCGCCCGCAGAGTGGGGGACTGAGTCCTCCCAAAAATTCCCTCTTCATTGTTCCTGTTAGTCCCAATATTACCTTGTTCTTTGCCAGGTAGCAATAGATCTGATTGAACATTGCTACATAATCCCCCAATTGCGCCCACGTCTGGACTCCACCATTTGCGCTTGCTTCCTCCGTGGCTTGCTCAAATTTGCTTTCCCAAAACAAAGGTTTGCGCCTTCCTCACCGCGCCAATATTTCTGCCTTCAGTTTTGGCCAATTGAGTTCCTCATAGCCCTCTATCTCCTCCACATCCCAAAGCTTCTCTTTTTCCTGATGAAGAGGACAACTAGCCAAGCCTTATCCAAACCTGTTGCACCTTCTGCTTCAGCAATTCTTTTGTATTGCCCAAGGAATTTCTCAACGTCCTCTGTGTTGAACCCAATGTGAGGTTAGTCCTGCGGCCTGATGAAAACAGGCTTGTGATCTGCACCATTTTCAGAAAAAGGGGCACCTTATCTAGCCCCTGAAGTGGGTTGCTTCCAAGAAACCGCAGGAGGAGGAGGAGGAAGAGGTGTGGGGGTAATGTCACACAACCCCGCAATTGTTCATGGGTGGTACTGGGACATTGGGCTTATTAGTTTCAAGAGACAAGAAAAAAAAGATTAATTCCCGGAAAGACCCCCAGATGTGGAATAAAGAAGATTAATTCTCCTTTAATAGTTCCAAGTTTGGAAGTTATTGATCCCTTGCATCTGTAAACCCTGAGTGCAACTGTTCACACTTTGACTGAGAGATAGAGAATTTAGAGTAAAGATCCCTCCAAAAACCTATGAATCCCAATGATCCTCTGTGATCCCATCCTCCATGATATCTGGGTTGAGGGTGCGGCTTAAGTAGCCTAACCCTCAACCCTAACCTAATTAAAACCAGAAACAAGCAAGAATAATGAAATACAACCCCCAAGCACAGAAGCCTAGCCTCAAACCTATCCTTCCCATCCCATAATCCACAACCCATATCCCATGTCCCATTTCCCATATCCCATATCCATCTGTATTAACTGCCTGCCATTACCTCCACCCGGTTTTTCCTTCTCATGATGGGGCCTTGCGCTGTGCCCAACTTGGAGCCCCCTGCGCATGTTGGCATCCACCCAACACGCCATTCCATATATCTGAGATATATTTGCACAACTGGGATCCGCGTCTTGCAACACGCGGTCCGCATGCAATCCGTCCATCCTGCTTCTCCAGATGCTGAGCCCAATTCAACTGCTGCTGAGCCCACAGAATGACTTGCTGCGGAAAAGCCTCACCCATTTCTGAGAACGCTTCCCCTGCTGAGCCTGCCGCTACTGCTTAGCGCGCAGCGCAAAGCCTATTCCAAATTGTGTCTATAAAAGACCACCACATTGTGGAGGCTGACTGGTTCAGGAGGAGGATGAGTCTTGCCTGGGTATAGGACTCAAGTTGGCTCTAGGAGAGACACGTGAAAGACGGGGTGCATACCTTTCAATTTTGCAGATAAGGTAAGTTTAAAGGCATTGGGGAGACAATTGATTCAACTTTGAAGGGCCCCAGATTTTTTTCAGAGATTTTAGAAGTTGGGCAATTAATGCAAATATTTCAAGGATCAAGCCATACCCAATCTCCTACTGCAAAGGTTGGGGACAAAGTGCAAAGTCAATCTGCTTGTTCCTTGTAGCACTGGTTTGCTGCTTTGAGGTTGGTTTGAAGTTGCAATTGAAGGGATTGGATGTGGCTAAGGTAATTGGTAGCAGGTTAGAAAGGTGCTATGTGAAAGGAAGAGAAAGTTGGATTTCTACCATAAAGAGTCTGGAAGGGCCACTGTTGGGTGGAGGAATGAGTGGAGTTGTTGTAGGAATATTTGGCTAATGGGAACCATTGCAACCAGTCTTCCTGTTGGTAGGAGACGTACATTTTGAGATACTGTTTGAGGATCTGATTGACTTGCTTGGTTTTACCATCCATTTCTGGGTGGTAAGCCATTGATATATTGTGAGTGATCTTCAAATGTTGGCACAGCAAGGTCCAGAAGCTAGAGACAAACAAATATCCAAAATCACTAATTATGTTATCAGGGAGACAATGCTTACAGAATACATATTCTATATATAAATTAGCTAAGCCTTCAGAAGAGGCTGTCACATTACTGCAAAAAAATCAAGCCATCTTCAAGAAGCAACCTAATACTACTAAAATAGCATCATAACCACTAGAAAAAGGTAATTGAAAAATGAAATCCATAGAAAGCAAGTGCCAAGGAATTGGTGGAATTGAAAGTGGCTGGAGCAGCCCATACTTCCAATGTTTTGAGGACTTGTTCCGGTTGCAATAATAGCACACATTGACATAGTCTTTTACTTCATTGGTCATACCAGGCCAATAGAAGTCTTGTGAAATAAATTGGTAGATTTTATCCTGCCCATAATGACCAGCAAGCGGAGAATAATGCCTTGACTTGAAGATATCTAACTTAATGCAAGGATTATCTGGTACTACTATACAATTTTTATAAACTAAAAAATAATTTTTGTCAATACTATAATCACTATCTAATAAGTTTGCATTCTTTCAAAGTTTGCTACACTTGAGGTTTTCAAGTTGAGCTTGTTGTAGTTTGGAAGCTAGATCTTGAAGGTGAGTGATGATAAAACTGAGTTTGGCAGACTGGGTTGAGAAAAGTGTCCTAACATTTTCAGGGTTGTTGTTGGCAAAGGTGCTCCCCCCTCCTGGGTAAACTTTGTCCCCACATGACAAAGCATCAGGGACTACCGCTTGTTTCCCAGGACAGTACGTGATTTTAAAGCTGAAGTCAGAGAGATATTTGGCCCAACGTGCCTGTCTGGGTGTAAGGACTTTTGTGCTCATGAAATATTTCAAAGAATTGTGATCAGTTGAGACCTCAAAAGGTTCCATAAGACTCAAAAGTTATGAACACCATTTTTTCAAGCAATAAACAATTGCAAGAAGTTCCTTTTCATGAATTTTTTAATTGAGCTCTGCAGCAAGCAATTTGCAAGAATTGAAAGCTACGGGATAGAAAAGAGAAGAAGAGGAGGAAAGCTGCAAGATTACTCCTGAAATTGCATAGTCGCTTGCATTGGCTTCTACAAAAGTGCAAGCTAGCTCATTAAAGGGAGCAAAAATTGGAGCAGTGGTAAATGCTTTTTTTAGATCTTTGAACTCCAAAGCAGCTTGTTCTGTGAAAACAAAATGAGTGTCTTTTTGAAGAAGGTTATTAAGGTTCACAGTTTTCCTGGAATAATGCTAAATAAACCTTCTTTAAAAATTACTGAAACCCAGGAAAACTTGAAGGGATTTTACAGAGGAAGGCAGGGGTCAGTACAATATGCGCTGGCTCTTGGCTGGATCCATCAATAGTCCTTGCTACAAGAATATGACACCTAAATATTGAAGAGAAGGAGTATGAAATTTGCAATTAGAGGCTTTTGCAAAAAGTTCATTCTTGAAAAGTTGCTGCAGAACCTCTTGCACATGTGCAATGTGATCCTCAAGAGTCTTTTAGTAGACTAGTATATTGTCAAGAAACACCATGAGGTATTTCTCTAAAAGGTCAGAAAAAATGTCATTGACAAAATTTTGAAAAGTGGAAGGAGCATTGCAGAGGCCAAAAGGAATGATGGTATACCCATAACTTCCAAACCATATTCTCATTGCGGTCAAATACTCATGACCTTTTGCAATGAAAACTAGGTTATAGGCGCCTTGAAGGTCTAAATTCAAGAAATAAGAAGCTCCATGGAAGAGAGTGAGGAGGTGCAACATAGGCAGTACTGGGTAGGCATTCTTCCGGGTTACCTGGTTCAGTTTCTTATAGTCCAAACAAAGACAAAGTCCAGAATCTTTCTTTGGAACAGATAAGACAGGTGAACCAGTGTTTGAATCACTTGGTTGAAGAAATAATTTTGATACATTTTTGGCAATGTATTCTTGAGGCGCGGTTGACTCCTGCTTCAAGAGAGAGTAGACTGGTCCGGGTGCTGGTGGTGGGCCAGAAAGTTTGATCTTATGATTGCAAGAATGGGATGGAGGAAGTTTATCTGCCTTTACAGCTGAAAAGACATCAGCAAATTCATGATAAACAAAAGCTAAAGAATCTTTAATGGTTTCTAAATCTTCAATATTGTCATCTTTGAGCATGGGGTTTGAAGTGCTCACATGATGCAAGGGGATTAGGGAGCTCAAAATACACCATTTGGTTGGTGCCTGTTTCTTTTTGAAGAAACAAGGAAGAGGTAAGTTGGAAAGATAAGCAATAACTCCTAAATCTGAATAGGTAACTTGGGAATGAAGGTTGGGATATTGCAAATCTCCTGGCGGAAAATTTTCATGAAACTCAATGACCATGTCAGGTAGGCTAGTTAATTCCTGATTGACGGAAGGGGTAGTTTCCTGGGGTTTCAAGGTTCAAAGGCTAATTACTCCTTCTTTCCAATTCACATCCGGATTCCAGTGGACTAGAAAATCATAGCCTAGAATGGTATCATCCATTCTTGGAATATCCAAGACAAATAAATCCCATTTGAAGCTGGGGAAATTAGAAAATGCAAAGGTCCATTTTGCTTTTTGGGAAACCCAATGAGATGGCTCAGTTGCACTAATTACTAAGTAGATAGGGAATCCATTTATCTTGGAACGTGTAAGATTTTTGGAAGTGGAAAAAGATTCACTTATAAAAGAAAAATTAGCACCATAATTGAGTAGAACTCAATAAGGAGAGTTGTTGGAATGGAAAAGGACAAATCTTGAACTTGGAGCACCAAGTGACTTGCAAGTGCAAATATTTACATGCTGTAATTTAGATAATGTGTAGCTTTCCTTGCAAGTGTCAGGAAAACTACAAGCTAGTCATTTGACTGTTTAGCTGCTTCATGTGCTAGCTGCTTTGCACAACTATTAAAATCATGTTTAACTCCACAATAAATACATAACCCATTGTTTTCCCTCCTTAACCATTCCTCATTCCAGAGAATCCCAGTTTCTTTGTCCAGGAACTTTGGAGTTTTGGTGACAGGCTTTCCTTTTGTATTGATGTGCAAGGTTGGATTTGGTCTGGATTGCTTTTGATTCTTTGAAGATTGTTTTGAGGATTTTTCTTCCTTTGGAGTTGAAGTTGATGGTCCATGGTTGTTTTGTCAAGAGAGGTTCTTTTTGTGATAACCGTTATCAAGCTCAATCACCTGGTAAATTAACTGCTGAAGGGAGGTTCTATCATTTCCCCCAACTGCAAGTTTTTCAATAAGGCGTGCGGGTAACCCTTTTCAAAAATGAAAAGGCACCGCCTTGTTCCATTGGATACAAGACTGCAGAGTTTGAAAATTGCAAATATAAACGGAGGCTCTGCTATTTTCCTTCATGACTAGATTATTGACTTTGTATTCAGCGTTTTGAACTTCATTAAGTTTGCCAAAAAGGGTGAAAAGCTGTTGCTTGAAATTGTACCAATTGTTGAGAATACAAGTGGGACTTGTGTTATCTAATAGTTTGAGGTAGGGTTCAAACCACTGCAAGGCTCTTCCACCAAGGAAGGAAGATCCATACATAACTCTAGGTCTATCAGTAGGGAAATTGTGAGGATTGTTTGAGAAGATGATTTTGAAGGACTGTAGGTAGGATCTAAGCCTATGAGGGTGTTCCCCAGTGAAATGATCTGGCTGCTTCATGCCTGTGGTACAAAAACTAGGACCACTCGGGCCAGATTGCAATGCAGTTTGGTTAAGCACCTGGATCAGAGTTGTGAGTAGGGTCAAAGCGCTGGGTTTGGGAGAATTAGTGCAAGCCCGCAATCTACCACAAGTCATGTTTTCATTGGAAGAGTCTTTGATTTGTTTGAGAGGGTCCACTTATTTGCAAGAGGGAGCAAGGGGATCATCAAGAGGTTCAACCAAAGGAGATTTAGAAGAAGGGACAGGATCTAAAGGTTGTCTGGCCCAAGAAACAATGGATCTCCTTACCCAATGGATATCATCATTGCAAGAGGTGAGGGAAGGATTCACAGTTGAGCAAGTACGTGACATTGTGAAAGAAATCTATTATAGGTTGGCAAGCTACAATAGATGAGTTGAGTTAGTTAATTTACTGTGACAGGACCACCCCACATACTATAGGGCAATCTTAGATGATTTTGAGCGCAGAAGGAAAGCTGAGTGCAAGGGCAAGTGCAAGATAGCAAGGGCTAACTGCAAAGTGCGAACTTATGGTGGAGTAACTTAACACACAGCAAAAGGGATGAATGTTCCAATGGAAGGGAACCCAAACCCAAGCCCAATTTGATGACTTTTTTTAGCAAATGCAAGAACTTATGAAATTAACTAACTGAGGAAACAATCTGCAGGCAAGTGGAATAGCCTTTATAAGGTAATCTGAAATGACTAGATACAACCTGATGGATGGTCAACTAAAAATTCAAGCAATGAGGAAATAAATGAAATGAACGGAGTACAAAATGGAATAACAGTATAAATTGTTTCCAAGGTCTTGGCATAAGTCAAAGACAATAGGGGACAAATGTATTGGAGTGTAACGGTTGAGAAATGAGGGAGTGAAATCAGAAGGAATGCAAATATGAAGGTGTAGTTTATTCAGGGTAAGGTACTAGTGCATTTGCAAACTATTCAGTTGAGGTGGCTTGACTAGCGTGGGTGCAAAGATAGCAAGAGCATGTGAACAGAAATCAGAATCCAAGGGTTATTGATACCCAGGGTGAAAGGGCGGAGCCCAAATGGATGTTCAACCAAGACAGAGTTGACTGCAAGGTTTGAAAGTGGGTGCTGAGTCAGTCGCCAAGAATGGAAGGTTGTTATGCAAGGCAGAGTTGATAAGCAGAAGGCACCATTGATGTTGTGTTTCTACTTTGTCATGCTTATGGACCGAGGTAGATAGTACTGAGGAAAAGGGTATGTCAAAGTTGGAGGACAATAATCCTTAGTCTCAAAGCCTGACAATAGCAAGCAGCTTGTCAAAAGACCAAATGTTTGGAATTGAGGGTTGCAATTGGAGAGTTGCCGGTGGGGAGATGAGCAAGGGTCATCCCCAATCATCTTCAAGTTTTCCGATTGAAAGGGGGTGCCCAAAGACAGAGGCAAGGGAGTTTCAACAACAAAGATGGTCATTTCCGTCAATGTGGACAAGGTTCAAGCCAAGCCAAGCCGGTCTTTGCCCGCGCGCTTGGCAAAAGGGGCACAAAGAAAGAAGGAAGAGAATTGAACACCAGGCCAGGGTTCTAGAACGCCCCAGAGATCCTCCTAGACAACTAAGAGAAGGAGAGCTGGTAGACTGTGAACTGGAACAACAGTCGTCCCAGGAAAGAATTTATTTTTTGATGAATGATGATTATAAAAAATCATAAAAAAATTTAAATTTTCCATGTTTCCCTGAGGTTTCCAGAGTTGGTCATCACAACGTCTCTTTGATAGGGAAAATATTCTTTTCCATATATTCAAGTACATCCTTGTGGTCTTTCAACAAGCACTCTACAAAATTTTCAAATGAAGCACTCCCTGTAGAGATTGATAGAAGAAGCAATAAATTGGCATACTCTGAGTTCGGCATCATTTAATTCTGCCTTCTCCTTGGTTTTAGAGGCCCCATACTTGGCCCAAAGAGTCATTCAACTTTTCCATCCTTCATCATCATTAATGAAGTGCACTTTACAGTTTTCTTGGATTTTTTAAGACAAGTTCCAGGAGAAAAACTGGTTGGATAACTCAAGGAAACTGTGTTGAATAGCACAAATAAGAGCTTATTAATGGTCCATCACAAAGAAATTTGGAAGCCTCTTGGGATCATAAGCCAGCTCCCTTAATGAGTGTAATTCCCAAATGTAAAACTGATACGTTCCTTTTGTTATAAAAACAAAAGCCTTTGTAAAAATCTTTTAGCTGGAAGTAATTTCTACAACATGCAATAGAAGGATTTTGTACCTATTTGTCAAATAGGCAAAATCCAAAAACGCAATATGATTGAATTTTTAGAAAAGTTTTATAGATTCAGGATGAGCCAAGAAAAGGGCCTTTAAGCAAACCTCTCCACCAAATTTGGACCTGGAAAACCAGTGGGATTCCTGGATCATTTCCAATAGAGCGTTCATAACACCTTTCCCTTCCACTTTGGCAAGCTTTACCTTTTGCCTAGTGTTATAGATTTTTCTATTGTCAATGTATTCTCAACCATCAACCTTGCTCAATTTCCTTTTAAGCTGAAACATATTTAGCCCATCTTTCATTCCTTCCCTAAGTAAATCTAATCCTTTACCTGATATTCTCCTCATTTGAGGATGCACTGAAGGACTTTCAGATGGTTGAAGATTGTGTAGGCCATTTCTAATGGGGAGATGCCACGTGGGATCTGCTACTTTCTTGCTTGCAAGGATCATTAATTGACACCCAGCCTTCCTAGTGTGTGTTTTCCTTTGACATTTGGTGAGACATGGCCCTTAATAAGCCCCAAATCTGTCACAAGCTACATCAACGTATTTGTCTCTGCTTGACTTGAAATTTGTCAATGCATAGCCATGCATGGCTGCCCATTTCTGAAAATAAATCTTGGATTCTTTCCTAATATCAAAGGCTCTCACAGGAGGAGGGTCAAGGAGTTCTGGAACCCCTTAGTTTCATAGTTACACCCCACATGGTTACATTAGTATTTGTCAGGCCAAATCCTTCTCAGTCAAATGAAATATGAAATGTGAACCCACCAAATTTATTCAATTCAATTTGTGATGGAAAATCTTGTTCCATCTTTGAAGAAAAATATTGTCCTCAATTTTAAATCTAGATGAGGATGAAATTGGGGCTTCCAATGTTTTCTTTTCCAACTCTTTACCCAAATCCCTAGATTCCAAAATTCCTAGATTCCACCAAAACTTTAAGTACACTTTTAATTAAGTCCCTCAATGTAGCCTTGTTTAATCTGTGAGGGCTTGGGCTTGCCACTGTTCACATAAAACAAAAAAATTCAAAGGAATTTTTGTATTCAATTCAATTTTCAATTCAACAACTCCAAAAGTTTGCTCACTTTTGGGTTGAGAAAAATTAATTTGGAGAAAAATTAATTTATGCAATGGGCATGTGGTGTGTGTGTACATGGTGTGGGTCAGGAGCTTTTTCCAATAGCAGAATGCTTGATCTCCAAGTTTCTTTTTACTCCAATAGTCCCACATAGCATGACAGATCCCCAAATTTGGGTTGACAGCACTCACATGTGGTCCAGGGGTGCCTAGGTACCCCAAATTCCCCCTCAAATGAGTAGCCCAAATGGTCAAGGAAAACACGCAGAAACCCTGCTTGCAACTGATGCATCCCCAGGGGGTTGTGAACCCTCAATTTCAACCCAAAATAGGGTTTCAAATCCCCAATTGCAATACAAAATGGGTATCAATTGGGGTTTTGAAACCCCCTGGGGGGTGTGCAAGTCGCTAGCAACCTGGCTAGAAAGTTGTTGGGCTGTTATTTGCCATTTTCAACACGTATGGGTTGTGAAGGGCAATTCACGCCCATTTGCGACCCTGAGGTTGTGAATCCAACACTGGCCTCCTGATAATATGAATAAAGCAAGTAAAAGTAGGTGGCTTTGTATGGTTTAAGGGTGAATTAATCAATAAATAGATTATTGATCAAATAAAAATAGGGGCCACAGTTAAAACCAGGGATCTATGAAGCTTCTTTTCAGGGGATTAAACTAATAATCTGTGCACCTTGGAAATTCAAAAATTGTTACAAGGGTACCAAAGGGATTATTATCCAGGAAAATATGTTGTATCTCTGGGCTAGGGTAGCAAAAAAGCCAGATAAAATAGGAATAAATTACAGGATAGATTTTTAAGACTTGGGCACCTGTAATAACTGAACTAAAGGTTAGTTAGTGGGCCTATTGTAATTCTTTGAGGGCTTGCCATGGTGCAAAAGTTGAGTTATAAGGGTGGAATATTCAATATAAGGGTCAGAATAATTCCATTAATACATTATTTATCCTAACAGGTATTTGAATCCACTGTGGAATGGTGTCTGGGAGTATGATAATAGATGTATGGGGGATAAATAGCCTGAGAAGAAGCCTGTATTTATCCCTCTTCAGTTTATCAGGGTAAATGGAGGGGAACAAACCATGTTCTGGGCCTATCAGGGCATTCATGCATGGTCCACAGGCTCATTTTAGTGGTTTAAGCCAGATTTCATTTTCAAATGCCAAGAAATATGTTATTTTCATCATTTATTTCATTATTTTTGCAGGGGAAATGAGCCTGCAATCTGTGTATGTATTTTTTTTGTGGTTTTGTTTGCATTTATGTAAAGTTCAGTGAAGTTCTATTTCATTAAACATATTTTTATGGAAATTTTGATGTTATTTAGCCAAAGCAGGTGTCACTGGTTCCAGCTTGAGAATTTGGTGAAATTTATTTTTGGCCATTTTGTGATTTTGGTCAAAATTCCCAAACCATCTTTTGGAGGGTTTTCATGTGTCCTTCCTGTCATTATTTAATTATCAATGGTTTTTTTGGCAGGTTTGATGGATATGCATGCATATGAAATATGCATGCGTTTCTAAGGCATTTCTTAGCCTCTCTTTCAGAGTTTTTGTGGTTATTTTGGCTCTGACAGTGGGGGGCAAATCTGTCAGCCTGTTCACTGGATGTGGCCTGGCTTTCACATGAATGTGCACAGGAATTCAGAAGGAAAGGGCTGTGTCTGTATCTCAGGCCTGTTGGGAGTGTGAATGGCTATGTGCAGGAATTTGGACAAAACACAAATATGTCCATAAATCCTAAACTATTCAAAGCACTCCATTTATGACTGAATTTTAGTCAGGTGGAATATATGTTATCTCTCATGTAAAACATCAAGAAGGCCAAAAAGTGCCAACCTAGTGACATGGTTATTTTGGCCCATTTAATTAAATGATCCAGGATTTTGAATGTGGGTGTAGGTTCAGTGGGCGAACCTACCTAATTCCAGGTGGGGAATCAATTTTTGACATGATATTTCAGTATTTATCATTTTTTTATGTGATTTTCATGTTTATTTCATTTTCATTGTTTATTCTTATGTTTTGATAATTTTTCAGCTAGCTCTGAAATAGTAGTAGGCTTACAACAGTTATCATAATTCGCTGTTGTGGTGGCCATTGCCACCAGTGACATTTCTTTCATACTGATTTATATATATAGGCAATTAGTCATCATTCACTAATGGTTGTTCAACTCACACAGTTTTGCCATGAAAGGAACATCTCCTTCTGATGCTAAACAGTTCAAAACACAAGGTTTTGGCAAATTTTCATTTTGAATTTTTGACACTGCAGTTTGCTATGTTGAAACTGAACAGCCCCAAAAAATATTTATCAGAATCTTTTTGTGGTCTTAAATGCCTTGGAGTTTCCTTCAAAAAAGAAAAATAAAAATAAAATAAAAGAGGTTTTGAAGAATTTGAAGCCTTCATTGAGGAGGTGTTTGCAGAAAACATTTTGGATTTTTTATGCTGTGGTTATTTTATGAACATCTAAAAAAAACAGTGGTTTTTTACTCTTAAAATTTAATCAAATTAAAAAGAAGCACAAAAAAAGAACTTATTTCAAAAAGCAAGTAAGGAACATGAGTGTTAGCCACATTGAAATAAGTTAAAAAAAATTGCTTGAAGAATCTTTATGGCATTAAAACACCTTAAAAGTTTCCTCATGTCTGGAATTGACATTGTGAAAAGATGTTTGGGGACCTTCATGATGTTACTTCTGGTTTTAAGGAAGATTTTTAGGGGCTCAATACCCTCAAAAAAAATCAAAATAATATAAACTAATTGCTCTTTATGTTTTCTAATGGCCTTTAAATATCATAATATCAGAACCCCAAATGAAATATTTTGATGGAATTTTCCAAAATAAAGCTATATTTTGTGGTATTTTTGAATCTTGTTTGACTTTCAGAGCAAAAGATCCCTTCTAAATTAATGAGAAATATTTTTGAATTTCTTAGATATAATTATAAATCAAACAAAGAATAAAGATTAAAAAATTAATTAATGAGAAAAATTTTAAAAAAGTGTTGTCAATTCACAGAAAACTCCTTCCTTTTTGTTATTTTTTCATTTTTGGAGGAATTTTTCAGGGGTTTGAGTCAACAAAAATATTCTTATAAATAGTTTTGGGGGCCCTTTAGATGAAATATAAACAACTGAGCCATACAAATTTCCAGAAACCACAGGAGTTTAAGTATCTTAGTGTGCACAGGAGGTCCCCCCATAGGGAAAT
The DNA here is from genome assembly GCA_025617555.3 of Puccinia polysora. Taxonomy (NCBI): domain Eukaryota; kingdom Fungi; phylum Basidiomycota; class Pucciniomycetes; order Pucciniales; family Pucciniaceae; genus Puccinia; species Puccinia polysora. The sequence goes on along the minus strand of CM062628.1, from coordinate 46,582,157 downwards.
GTTAAATTTGCAACTCTACGCCACTTTTTCACAACCCAAATTAGGTTGTGTGGCGTGGTTTACAACCAATTTCAGTTTTAAATGGCAAATTCCAACCAATTTCAGTTTTGGATGGGCCCTCACAACCCATTTTGGCCATGAACAGCCAGCCAAAACCCTAAAATTTGCTGTGAGCAGCTGTACACAACCCATTCATGGTGATAAAAAAGAAATAAAAGAAAATAAATTAAAAATAAAATAAACTCAAATAAATAAATAAATGAAAATAAATAAATAAATGAAAATAAATAAAAAATTAAACAAACAAAAATAAAAAAAATAAAAACACCAAAAAAATAAAAAAAATATAACAATTTGAAAAAAAAAGAAAATGGAAACTATAAAAATTTAACCACTTTGGGGCAATGAATGCGCAGAAAATATAAATAAAAAATGGAAAATTATATGGACCAGCCCTAAAGTAAAAACAACAAAAATTAAATAAACAATGAAATTCTATGGACCAGCCCTAAATTAAAAATTCCAAAAAATACAAGGTCAACTTGTGTCAAGCTGATCCAATGAAGCCATATTGTATCAAGCCAACCTCAATGTACTAGCAATAAATTAAAAACACCAAAAAATACTTCAATAAAATTCACCATAATGGACAGGCCCTAAAGTAAAAACACAAAAAAAACACTTTAAAATTGTGTTGAGCTGATCCAATCAAATGAATAAAAAAAATCCTCATGATGGGATCAGCCCAACACAAGTTGAACTGACTTACCATTAAATCTCATTAAAAACACTCAAAATAATTATTTCAAATCAAAACAACCAACATAATAATTCTCAAAATGTGATAACCCTTTATATTAATAGAATTAAATAATAAGCATCAGAACCAAAACTAAAATGATGAAATTAAAATGATTTTTATAAATTAGAATAAAACCCAAGTTTTTCTTTTATATGATCAACCCAAAAAGAAGCCTTTTTAGAAGTAAAAGAAGCTGGTTTGGAAACCATGGGTGGGATTGGAATAATTTCTCCCTCAAGTACAAGGTGAACCCAGTGTTTATTGTTGAAAAATCAAATTAAGATAGCATCTGATTTTTCTTTTACACTCATTCTCAAAGGAGTATAAGTACAACATGAATCCAATCAAATGAAGCAAATTGGTCTCTTATAAGTATCAGATATTAATTGGCCCATGTCAAGCTTTGCAAGAAATTTCAAAGAGGGAATCTTTTCATTGAAGTCATTAACATCAAGTTCTTTTTCTATCTTTTCAATTTCTTTACTGCCAACAAGGATCATAGAATGGCATGTCTTATTTTTCCTCAATGTTTCAATCATTTGCTTTTGTATTTTAAGCCAACCATTCTCATCATACCCAAGTGATTTGAAAATGACTCTAAATCTGCAATTACGATAACCAAATGGACCCCAAACCTCCCCCATGAACTCACGTAAGTTCTCATGTATTTCACTTTGGGTTCCTAAGATCAAAAACAACTAGTATTCATTGTTGTTTTTTATCACATCAATGAAATGAAAACTCAAAAATGATGCACTTCTGGTTGACTTCTCCAATTCTTCTTCTTCCTCTTGATTTTCTGAGGAAGAAGATTCCAAATGAAGAGAGCCTAATTCACTTTCAGTCTCTTTCTCTGAACTACAAAATTCAGATGAAGAGCGTTCCTTGCACTAAAGAAATAATTTTTGAATCAGTTCATTAAACCATAAAAATGAACACTGCTCAAAATAAAGTGTTTACTATCTTTGGTATTTTTTGTCCCCTTTTAACCCTTTTTTCCATCTTAAGTTCTATTTCAATGTGTTTGAATTTTGGAAGTTCTCAAAGAGTGGCTTTCAATTTGGTTTGAATGTGGCTGGACTGTCAGACCTTTGGCTCAAGCCTTGGATTGGAAATCAAAGTGTCAGCTTGCTACTATTGCAGAGCAAGCTGCAAAAGTAACAAAAATAATATAAAAATAATAATAATAAAATTAACCTAAGGAGGAGTACAAAAACCATAAATATTATTGCAAAAATGGTTTTTACACCCAAAATTAGGAAGGGTCACTCACTGACCCCACCCTTGAAATCCAACTCCTTATATTTTTAAATAATTAAGGAAAGAAAGACCAAAATACCATGGCACCACTATTGAACTTTTTGGCAAGTTAAATATCTCACATTTATTGTCACGTATAGGTTTCACACATAAAATTAAGTCAGAATTGAGGTGTTGTGTATATTTTAGGAGTTACGGATGGAAATGTGTTCTGTCACAATTCCCGCACGCATCTGCGGCAGCCAATGCACCCGCGCGCGGCTGAGATACAGCTCTGTCCCTCCTTCAAAGTTTTTTACGCAGCCCAGGGCCTCTGACAAGTACACAGCTGCGGGACTACAGGTTGACAAAGTGACAGGCGGCCTGAGAAACTTAGGTACCATGTAAACATGCTACAACCCAAACAGGAACATTCTAAATATGTAATTAATGTTCCCATGGATAGTATATAGTCTAAAAATACATAAAATTATATAAAAATACTGAAATAACCTTTATACATATTTTTTATTAAATATAATTCAAAGTACCAAGAATGTCAAAAATAAGACAGTGACAACTTCTAAAAATATATTAAAATACTTTAATATACTATCATGGGAATTTGTAGAAATCAATATTTGCGTGACATACTAAAAAAAGTAATGATGTTAAAATATTACATGAATACCCATGACTTATATTTTTAAGTAATTATTTTAGTAAATCAACTGAAATTCAAAAATAAGGAGTAAAATCAATATCATGACTTTACTCCAATTATTTAAAACATTATGAGAACTCACTTGACATCAGAATCTCCATAGGAATGTCTGTTAAAATAATTATTAACTTACTGGGAACATTTACTAAGGATAATTAATTAAATAATAAATAAAAAGGACAGATTAGTGTTATCCACACGTCCAAATATCAATTATAAAGTAGAATAATTCCCCTACCCTGTGGAATTAGATGCTAACCGTGTTACAGCACCAAGAAAAACGTGACAGGATACTACTGGTTACCCTTCTAGCCTCAGTGTCCATCCCTTTGAGCCCCTTTACCCCTCATAAGGACAATATTGGGACTCCAAAAGCTATAAATAAAGAGCTCTTTTGGGGATATTGATACCTAGAGACCCAGTTATATTTATATCCAGACACTGTTCCAAGGTAATCAAATACTTATAAGAGATAGGTAAGTGATTCATGGCTGAGTCTGATCAATACTATCCATCCTCAACCTCTTTTTATCAATTTAAACTGCTGAACAACCTTATAACCCCAGTATACAGGTTTAACCCATCCGTGCACATCCCAAAAAGATACCCTAAGGATTTAATAATATAAAAGTGAGTTTTATTATTGTTTCTCTGTTGTGGAAGCTTGGCTGCAAAGCCCTGCCACTTAACCGTGTATTTTATATACATATTATCTCTGGGAAAAATATCCTTTAAAATAAAGAGCCCAAAGTAACCAGGAATATGTGTTTTCATACTGAAATGCCTCAAGAGAGGTGTTAAAGATACCCAATATAATTGTGGCCCCTTTATAAAAATATTTAATAATTAATTTATATATATTGATTTATAACAATAAACCATAACCAAACCAATTAACCTTGCAATAAGCTTTATCCAAATATTTTATGGATTTTTGCTGCATTTATTAAATAATATATTTATTATTTATTCTATCACCTCTGGTAGCTAAAGGATAGCAAGGGTCTTGGCATCCAGGAGGCTGACACAAAGTGGCTGTATAATTGACCACAGAATTCAAAATCTCCAATCTAACTTTTTGAGATTTTCCCATAAGCATGGAATTCAACTTGTTAAAAAATTGAATTTTTCAAGCACTGGATCTGCGTTGTAAGACTCCAAAAAGTGCTGAGACGCATGAAGTTCTGTGGAGGGGAAAAGGTGCTGTTGAGGCTGCCCTCCTGAGTGTTACAAAAATATTTAAGTGTAACCGTAATCAAGATGCAGAACCTTGTAAATAAGGAATAAATGGAAAGAATGAATTTGATAGTATTTGGTAGCAATGGGAAAAAAAATATCTGAGGCAAGATGGTGCCAAAAAATACTTGAAAAAACAAGCCAAAATTTTGTTCAGAGTTCAATAGAACAAGGCAGTTGTAAGTAACAAAACCCACAAGTTAATAACTCTGGTTTTCAGCAGAAGATTAGGAAAGATCAACTCAATCCCAACAAAGCTCCTGGTTCTCAATGCAACTGCCCAACTCTTGGAAATAAAGCGCTTGAAGGGTACCAGATAACTGTGGGTGGCTGTAAAAAACAAAGCAACATGTTTTATGAAGCTCAAGAAGCAAAGAAGTAACAGATTCAAACAAGAATAACCCAGCACTTCTCATGGGACTCAAGAATAGTGTGGGGGAATTTGACTTCAAAGAAATAAAGGGAGGTTTAACACTTCAGGTTTCAAGATTAAAGAAACCTCTCATTCAAATGTGACTTGTTCTGGAAAGACAATCAAATGAATGATCAGGCCCAAAATGGTTGGAGAAAGGGATCAAGGGAGTGGCTTAACACACTCAAGAATTCAACCCAATGAATTCTTCTTCAACTAGAAAGGCTATTGGTTGGTAATAAGGATCAGGTGACAGAGGACATATTGAAGCATTTGGGTATGGAGGCTCAAAGGATCAAGGGGCAATCAAAAGATATACCCACAATAAGGATGCTCAGAAAGGGAAGGGCCCCATAGATTGATTACTTTGATGATAATGAAAGCTGATGATACGATGGATTATGGATGGATTGAAAGTGACAAAAAAGGCAGGGTAGAGACCCTCCTTTTACGGGAAGAAGAGCCCTGTAGACCATTTACAAGTGATAACTACAAATGAAAGCAGAGAAAAAGGTTTTTTTTTGACAAATGAAATATTGATGAGGATGATGATAAAGAATCCAGATTTGAAAGTGAATGAATAATGACATAAAAAAATCTTAGAAGGAAAAACCATAAAAGAAATGAACAGGGGGAAGACAACCCAGCAGGCAGAGTTGAGTGGGCACTCTCAGTTGCTGACGGGCATCTGCAAGTTTTGAAACAGCCGCGAAAACTGTCAGCGACCGCTGCAGAAGGTGACGCAAGGGGCAACAGTGGATTGAAGGACCAGTTGGGGGGGTCACTCGCTGCAATGGTAGATTTGGGTTGAGCCTAGAATCAATTGGAGTGATTTTTTAGGATGAGAAAGATTGGATTGCGGCAATGGGAGCAATGGTTGAGCTGGGGATTGGGTTCAATGGGTTACTCAGTGGGCCAGAGGAGATAGGACAAGGTGCATAAGATGAGCCAGCTGCGAGATGGATGACTCCAATGGCTTCAGTATTGAGGAGGTGATGGTTTTGATGATGATTGATAGATCTGAAGGGATGCTGAGGATGAAGACCATTTGCGCACGCTCAGCCAAAATAAAAAAAATGGTGCCAAGCGTGACAAGGAGGAGTTGAGCGCAGGATATGGAGATAGGGGCGCGCTAGAAGCCCTTCCTAGACCACTAGGAAAAAAAGACATTGGGGGATGCGAAAGGAGGAGATTATCTATACCAACAGATTTTTTTTCTTTTATTTTTATTTAAAAATTGGATGAGATAAAAACTAAGAAAAAAAATTAAATTTTGCCACATTTTCTTGAGGTGCACCAAATTGTGTAAAATTCAGAGGTAAATAAAACCAGGATTCATTCTTTTAGGCATGAAGAAATAATAAAGACAAAGAGGATAAGGAATAAAGAAAAGTTAATAATCTAAAACCAAGATTTGACAGGAGTCAAACTGTGCAACATAAATCTGTAGCAATGGATCCTGAACACAAGCCTACAGAACTCTTATTTAGATGGTGAGTGAGGAGAAAGTTAGATGGAAACATCAGAAAATATAGAATAGGAAGATGAGGCTTACCTGACTCAAAGCCCCCTTAATCCATTGACACAACAGTTGTGGTTGTGTGAGGAACAGGAAAGAGGTGTTCTGGATTCAGGGCTGAGGTAGCCTCTGAGTGCCAATCCAATATGGAGTATTGGCACTGGAACACGCGCGACTTGAAGTAGAGCACGCAGGACAGTAGGTACAGCTTTTGAGAGATGTGAGACGTGTGCCTTCACTGATCCACATGAGACTGAAAATAAAATAAAGAGAATAAATGAAACTGAGAGATAATAAGGAAAAGGAGACAGAAATTAAAAATCAACACCATCTTGCAGGCTGATGCTTAGGACACGTTCATTGTGCACAGGAATTTTTGAAGGATCTGCTGTGATAACGTTTTTGTTAAGAAACCAGTGTGGTTTTTTCATGAGGAGACCTTCTGCAGAAAAATTTTACCCTTTTCCAGCTCTTCTCTGATGAAGTGATGCCAAATTCAAAATGCTTGGTTCTGAAAGAGGAGTGATTGGCTTTTTGAAGAGCAAGCTTGATGAAACCTTTGTTTTCTTCAAGTATGGGAGTAGGCTTGAGCAGTTTGAATTGGAAGAACTTGGCCAGGAGGGTGTTCAACCAGAGGACCTCCTTCACCCAATCTCTAACTGATTTGTATTTGGATTCAGTGGTTGAGAGCAAGATTTTTGGCTGCTTCTTTGATTTCCATGTGATTAGATTCCCTTTCCACATGATCAAGAGTCCAGAGATTGAACAACAAGTTTGGGGGCAAGTGGCCCAGTCCAAGTCCACATATGCAATCAGTTTGTCGTGAGTCTCCATTTTTCTGAATTTTAGCCCTTTTGAACTTGTGTGTTTGAGATAGTTGAAAACCTTCAGAGCAGCATCATTGCGGGCAAAGTTGGGTCTCATGAGGAATTGCAACAGATAGTTTGTTGCAAAGGTGATGTCTGGTTGCATATTTCAACTGACATACAGTAGCTTGCCAATGATCTTCCTGTAGTCTTGGCCAGTATTCAGAAAATGTTTGTGTTCCTCAGAGGTGGAAGCCAGCAGTTTGCCGTTTGGATTGAAGGGAGTTGAGTGTTCTATATGACTTGGAAGGTCATATTTACTGGCCAGCAAGTTGATGTAGGTTTAATGAGATAGTTTGAATCTGTTCTTTTTGGAATTCACATTGATGCCAAGAAGCATTGAAGCTTGGCCTAGATAATTAATTTTGAAACAGGATTCAATCAGTTTATTGAACTTCAAGGGGTCTTTGCTGAAAATTACAAATTTTTCCACATGAATATACAACCACATGTCATCAGAATAGAAAACACAGTTATCAACTTCACTTTGTTTGAAACCTACGCTGATTAGCCAAGAGCTGAGCGTCTGATACCAAGCCATGGTAGCTTGCTTCAGGCTGTAGATTGCTTTCTTGAGTTTGAGCATTTTTCCAGGTGCTATAGTGACATTAGACGGAGGGGCAATGAAGATATTCTACTTAAGCAAGGTGTTCAGGAATGCTGACTTTACATTGAGCTGGTGAAAGAGCAGGTTTTTTTGGACTGCGTAGGTGATGAGAATTAGAAGAAATGTTTTGTCACCCGTGGGGCCAACACACTCTCAAAGTTGACTCCCTCCCTTTGGTTGAAACCCTGTATGCAAAGTAAAGCCTTGAGTTTGATTATTTTGTTCTTGGCATTGCGCTTGGTTTGAAACACCAAAAAACATTTGATTGCCTTGGAATTGGTGTCAGTGTCTTGCTCTTCCAATACATTGTAGGACTCCAGGTTGAGTAGTTCCTTATTCATAGCCTTGATTCATTTGAGCCTGAATTTGTCATTTAGAGCTTTGTCCAGAGTGGTTGGATCTGTGTAGTTGATGGCTAGATAGAGTTGGGATCCTTCATGCCTAGGGTATGTGAGAATGTTGTTGGTACTAACTTTGCTGAGGCAGGATTTTGAGATTGCATCAGTAGGCAGCATGTCATTGACAAGCTTGGATGAACTTGGGGAATTGGAATTGATTGTTGGTATGAAACTCAGATCATTGGGAATGAGCACTGAATTTTGGGAGAGTTTGGATACACATGGAAAAGGAGAGTGATTCAAGCCCTTTTTGAACTTGGTTTAAATGAATCTTGCATTGGAAGTGATATGAACCTTACCATTAGCTGGATTGAGTATTTTGTAAGATGAGAATTGGTTGCTATAACCTAGTATAACACCCTTGAAGCCAGAGACACCAAGCTTGCACTGGTGGTTGTCTTTTGGAATATGGACAAAGGATGGGCAGCAAAAAGGTTGCAGCATGTTGTAATTGAATTTGGTAGTGAACCAGATTTCATGGGGAATAAAGTTGTGGTTAGAAACTACAGGTAATACATTGAGAATATTGGTAGCAGTTTTAACAGCCTCCGCCCAGTAACAAGTTGGAAGTTGGCTGTGGTTGAACAGCCATCTTGCCTTCTTGATGATTGATCTGTTTGCACGTTCTGCAACACCATTTTGTTGAGGAGTATAAGGAGGTGAGAAATGGTGAGTAATTCCGGCTTCTTGACAGTAATTTTTAAATTTGGAGCTTGTGAACTCACCACCATTTTCTGAGACTAAGGTGATTGATTTCCTGTTTAGACTTTGTTCAGAGGCGGATACAAAGTGTTTTAAGGCTGATAGGGCCTCACCTTTGTCTTCAGGAATGAAACTGTCTTGAAGCGAGAGTATTGGTCTACAATAGTCAGAAAGTATCTGCAATGACCCGCTGATTCAACTGAGATTGGACCAACTAAATCAATGTTCACATTTTCCAATGGTTGATTGGCAGCTTTGAAATGGCCATTGAATGCTGTGGCAGTCATCTTGCAAGTCTGGAACACATAGCAGTTGGGGATAGTCAAGCCAGAGGTTGGGAATAGGAGTTTCTGGGTGACCATGCCAGGATGGCCCAAACAATGGTGCCATTTAGAGTCAATCTGATTGGAAGAGAGGTGATTCATAACAGGTTGAGAAGGAGCTTTGACAAATCAAGTTCCATATATCTCCAGAAGGCGGTTAATGGTTGAGCCTACTAGTTGGACGTTGTCTATGGTGATTGACACTCCATTCCTGCCAAATTGGGTGATGTTTGATTTTTGGACTAGATGTCTATCAAGGGATATAAGGCATCTATTGAGGTCTGGAATCAGAAGAAAATCCTCTAGAACAATTTTGGAGCCCTCATGATTGATAATTTTGGCAGTCCCAATTGCAGTGGCTTGGTGAGCCAACGAGTTAGAGCCAGAACTGACTAGCATGTCTATTGGTTTGGAAGTGATGAGGTAGTTGGGATGATTCACAATATGGTGACTGGCTCTGGAGTCCAGGACATGAGGGAGGGCAGAGTTGTTTTTAGAGTCAGAATGGAAAGCTCTCTGGTGATACAGTTGGGCATTATAGAAGGCATTGGCGGGATTGGCAGAGTTGTCTGTTTCTGGTGTACTAGGTTCAATTGGTTGGGTGTGGTGGGCTTGAGGAGCATTCTTGTCAGGTCTCAGATGAGGATGCAGTTGCCAGCAATAAGACTTGGGGTGTTCAGCCAGGGGATTGTGGTTTCCTTTTGAACATGGGTGCTCTGGTCCTTTCCGTGTTTTGGTTTTAAGTAGGGCAGTGGAACCAGTTTGATCAGGAGGGTTTGTAGTGGGTGAGGATGTGTTAGGATTAGTTTGAGTAGATTCCAGATGGGTCACTTCTTGCAGCTTGTTGAGAAACAGGGTAGGGCTTTGCAGTAAGTCATTTTTGAGGAGGATGTTGTCAACCGTGTGAGATGAATTAGTGGTCAGTTTTGCAAGAATAGTGTAGCTTAATATATCTTGGGGAACTTCAAGTTTGACTACGGGTAATTTGTTTATGAGTTTCCTGCACTCTTGTGGGTAGGTGTGAAGGTTACCATCAAATTTTTACTGGATGAAGTTCAACCAGATGCAACCTCTATTGTTTGAAGATTGGGATGCATATCAATAGAGGATGGCTTGCCAGATGAGGGAAGATTTAGATTGGTTATCAGGATTTATGACTTCTTCAAAATCTGTATTGCCTAGGTGTTGAATGAGAAGTTCTGATGCTTCTTAGCTTTTCTTCATTTGAGGGACTGTAGAAGAAATTACGAGAGTTTTGAATTATGTATTTTCAACGTATTCAAGCAGTAATTTTCTTAAAAGATGACTTCCTGATTTGCATTACCCAGGAAGAAAAGTTGGTTTCATTTAGGAGTGGCAGGTTGAGATTTTTAGGGATAGGTTTTTCAAAGTTGTACAAATTGAAGCTGAAAGTATTGATCCTGGTGAAGTTTATGAGCCTTGGGACTTTAAATCTGTAAAATTCAGAGGCAACAAAAACCATGATTAATTTTTTCAGGAATGAAGAAAGAATAAAGACAAAGAGGATAAGGAATAAAGAAAAGTTAATAACCTAAAACCAGGATTTGAAAGGATTAAAAATGTGCAAAATAACACCGTAGCAATGGATCCTGAACACAAGCCTACACAAAACTTATTTAGATGATGACTGAGGAGACAGTTAGATGGAAACATCAGAAAAGATAGAATAGGAAGATGAGGCTTACCTGACTCAAAGCACCCTTAATTGAGTGACAAAACCAGTGTGGTTGCGTGAGGAACAGGACAGAGGTGTGCCCAATTCAGTGCTCAAGTAGCCTCCCAGTGCCAATCCAATGTGGAGTATTGGCACTGGAACGCAATAAACTTGAATTAGAGCACGCGGAACACTAGGTACAGCTTTGGAGAGATGTGAGACGTGTGCCTTCACAGATGCACATGAGACTGAAAATAAAAGAAAGAGAATAAATGAAACTGAGAGATAATGAGGAAAAATAGACAGAAATTCAACAAATTGGTCACCACAGTGTAATTCTTTTAAAAATTAAAACAATCATTAATCCTTCAAACCTATGATTGGTACACTTCAAAAAACAAGAAAGACAACTTAATTCACTGGAAGGGTCATAGTCTAACCTCCACAGAGGATTAAAATCCTCAGGCAAAGTAGATCCTCTTGATGCTAGTATTTCACCTAGCATGTGGGAACGTGGAAAGCCATTTTTTTTTGAATAAGACTTTGAGCACACCTTGCCATAATGGCCACCCACTAACTTCTAAAATTGTTCTCAAATGGGTTTAATTGTCTCCATTGAAAATTTGTAACCCAAAGGTAAAATTTGTTTTGGAAGAATGGTTACTAAATTTATTTGAGATTTTTTGAGCAACACATGCATTGATTGGATTTGGCTTTCAATGGTTCCTTCCAGGTGTTTGCACACATCCAAAATGCTCCCTAAAGATCCCAAAAGTAATTGTTTAAAAGTAGAAGGGGCCTCTTCTACCCAAGACATTTTTTTATCTCCAAAGTCTGGGTTGACACAAGTCCATGCCATTACAAACGTCTCTTTGATAGGAAAATATTCTTTTCCATATACTTGAGCAAATACTTGCAGTCTTTCAATAAAAGATTTATACAATTTTCAACATAAGAATTCCCAGAATAGATTACCAGAAGAAGCAACAAATTGGCATACTCTGAGTTCTACATCATTGAATTCTGCCTCCCCCTTGGTTTCAGAGGCCTCATACTTCGCCCACAGAGTCATAAAACTTTGAAATCCTTCTTTGTAATTACTGAAGCAAAATTTAAAATTTACTTGAATATTTTGAGACAGGTTCCAGGAGCACAACTGTCTGGATTACTCAGGGAAACTATGTTTTATAGCACAAATCAGAGCTTTTCATGGTCTGTCACAAAGAATTATGGAAGCCTCTTGGGATCATAAGCCAAATACTTTCATTCATTCAACACCCGACTGTAGAACTCATATTTTTCTTTTTTTCTAAAAAAAAGCCTTTTTAAAGGTTTTCATGTTGGCTTTCATTCCAACAACACGCAATAGAGGGATTTTGTACCTATTTGTTTTATAAGTACAATCCAACAGAGCAATATGATGAAATTTTTCAGAAAGTTTTATATAATCAATATTAGCTGAGAAAAGGGCCTCTAAGCGACCCTCTTGACCAAATTTGGACCTGGAAACCCACAGGGATTCCCAGAGCATTTCTAATAGAACATGCATAACAACTTTCCTTCCAGTTTGGCAGGCTTTAACTTTTGCCAAGTGTTATAGATTTTTCTATTGTCAATGTATTCTCAACCATCAACCTTACTTAATTTAATTTTAAGCTGCACTGTATTGAGCCCATCTTTCATGCCTTCTTTCAGTTTATCCAAGGCTTGAACAGAGATTCTCCTCAGTTGAGGATGCACTGAGGGGTTTTCAGATGATTGATGATTGTGTTGGTCATTTCAAATGGAGAGATGCCATGTGGGATCTGCTACTTTTAAAATTGCACGGATCATGAATTTACACCCAAAAATTGTTCTGTGAGTTTGCCTTTTCTTTTTGGTGAGGAACTGCCCTTCATATACCCCAAATCTGTCACATAAAAAATCAACATATTCATCCTTTTTTGACTTGAATGTCATCAATGCATATCCATGCATTGATGCCCATCTTTGGCAATAAATATCATATTCTTCCCAACTAGCATAGGCTCTCACAGGAGGAGGTTCAAGGGGCTCTGGCACCTCATATTTTTATAGTTACACCCCACATGGTTGTGTTGGCATTGATCAATCCAAATCCTTCTCAGTCCAATGGCATATGAAATGTGACCCACCACCTTTAGTCAATTCCAGTTGTGAAGGAAATATTTTCATTCAATTTTAAACCTAGATGAGGATGCAATTGGGGCTAACAATTTCTTCTTTTCCAACTCCCTACCCAAAACCCTAGAATAAAAACCTTTTTTAACAACACTTTCAATTAAGTCAGTTAATGCAGCCATGCTTAAACCGGGGGGGGCTTGGGCTTTCCACTGTTCCAATAATCCTCAAAAAAAATTTGGTTTGATTTTAAATACAAATGTTTCCAACAACTTCAAAGTCTACCCACTTTTGGGTTGAGGGGAAAATTATCAAATGGGTGAGTATTGTTTTGCAACTAGTCTTTGATTTTCCAATAGGGAGAATTTTTGATTTCCAAGTCTCTTTTTGTGATTAAATAGTCCCAAATAGTATGCCACATCCCCAAATTTTGGTTGAAAGCACTCAAATGTGGTCCAGGGGTGCCTAGGTACCCCAATTCCCCCCGTAAATGCCCCAGTTGGGGCTATTTTGCCACAAATGGGCCAGGAAAACAGGTGCAACCCTGATCCACAACTTGATAATCCCCAATTGAGACTTGCAAATACCCAAAAAAACTCAAAAAAGCTTGCAAATGCCCAATCACAACTCAAAAAGGGTTACAATTGGGGATTCAAAACCCCTCAGGTGACATGCAAGTCATAAAAAATTTTGCTTGCTGCTCATTCAGTTGTGAATTTCCGTTCAAGAGACATATGGGTTGTGAATGGCAATTCACGCCTGTTTGCAACCCCAGGGTTGTGAATTTATCATTGGACCCCCATAACTTCAAAACCATGTGGGTTTAAGGATTTGGGGTCTGAGAAAAATAATGCTCTACATATATTTATCCTTTGAGCTTTCTTGAATTTCTCCAAGGGCAATGAGGCTGTAGTAATTGATAAAAGCCCCACTGAATCTTTTTCAATTATTTATATATATTGTATTTTATTCTTTTTTTTCCTATCCTTTTTCATTATTTATTTGAAGTGATCCTTGGGAGGTAATGAGCAATAAAATCTTGATCCTTCATCATTTCATAAATCATCAAGGATTTTCAATTTCTCCTCCAATACTTGTGTATCAAAAAGCATCAAATCAAGCCAATGGAATATTGTTTAAAGAAATAAAGAACACAAACATGATCCCTGTTTTGATCCTACTGTTCAAAAAATTGCTTGAAGAATTCAAGTTGAATTCCAATAAAAAGTCAGGGAAATTATTTTGGGTGTTTTCCCTGCCAAATAAATAGTGAAATCCACGAACCTGGAAGATGGAAAAATTTTAACCAGAAGAAAATATCTTTAAAGAATGGAAAATAAAATGAAGAAATAAGTTCTTTCTGGTAAATAATCTATTCAATATGAACTGAATATTGTGCTTAACTCATATGAGAACTGGAAACATTCAACAATTTACTGATCAGATGCAAATTTGGAAGCATTTTTGTTCTCTTACCATTTACCAGCATCTTTTTCTTGAAATTTTCACCATTTTTGAATAGCAGATTTTACCTACATGAAAAACTTCTATAGATTTACCTTTTTTCATTTTGTATTAATGGTTTCAAAAGGCAAAAGATTTCAATTTAATTTGCCCTGGGTAGCCACAAAACTCAAGAATTCTATTATTGAGTTTTGTCACAGCTCAGATTAGTTGGGGCTGAAGAGGAGATAACCAAATTATTTGTAACAGACTGATACTTGTCTCGTATAAAAGCAATTTTGGATTTAATTGATAGAATTTCCCAATATTAAATTGAAACAGATTCAAAAATTAGTTATAGGTTGACTGATGAAATTGAAAACTTTCATCATCAAATTTTTTCCCCTAATTTTAGCTTTGAATGTTAAGAGTAAAATATTAGCCAGATGAATAAGGGGTTTTTATAAAGGGAATGAGGGGATTCTTTAATTTATTTTAGAACACATTTTTTGGGTCAAGAACCATTGATTAATATAAATAAATTTTTTCAAAATTGAATTACCTCCTCAAAACAGATCTGGATTTGTTGCAGTACATTATGAAATTCTGGATTAAGCATGAGAAAAGAATTTATTCCTGTTGAATTTGAGCTACTTGAATCTGGGAAACAAAACTAGTTCAAGGGCTGAAAATTGCCATCATTCGATCAAATCATTCTTGGGTAATCCAAAGGGGATTAGATTGTGTAGAATTAGAAAAATGTAATTATTCAATGAAAACAAAGAGATAAGGAGAGCAATAGCTGCCAAATCTTTGAAAATATTGATGAATTCCCCTGATTTTTTTGATGTGATTTATTTGATAATTTTAACAGGAAAATATATAATTATGCATTGATAAAAATAAGATTTGAATATTCCACTATCCCTCAAGCAAGGAGAAAATCATGCAGAAGAAATTCCTTCAGGTATATGGGAAGACTTTCACTCATATGTTGGATGGCATCAGGTACCCTGGCAAGCTAATTGAGCCAAATTAATTTAATGCAAAGGGGAATACTTATTTGAAAATTTAATATGATGAATCTGGACATTCATTTGTGTTCAAAAAGTTTTAAGTAAAGCCCAGAATGATTTTTGCTAGTTTCATAAAACCTCAATCACAAAGTATATTGGAACAAATTGGTATGTTTCTCTCTGTAAAATAAACATTCAAAAGAGGTTGGAGTCATGAGACTTTTGAATTAAAAAGAAGAAATTTCCCAGCTCCACCTCAAAGCACCATTTGGCCTGAAAAAAGAAAGGCACCTTCATTCATGAAAAGGGTGATGATGAATTCACAACCCCCAGTCTTGTGGGAGTTGTGTAGGGCCCCAAACGGCCAATTAAAACTGTGGGGGGCCATAAACAACTCCCCAAAACCCTGGGGGCCAGTTGCAACATGGCAACCAGCAGTGGGGGTGACTTGATCACCCCACCACCAGCCATGAACAACTAGACCGGTTGAAGCAAGGCAACCTGTGGTGGGGGGGACCTGATCACCTCCCCACCATCAAGGGGCACTCTCCCCCCCCTTTAACAAGGGGGAGGAGTGATGTGGCTGAGGGGATCTGACCTTCCCCCAGCCCATCTTCCAATAGCAACGCCCTGGGGGCATCAACCCCCAGGTCCCTGGTAGGTAGATTGGACTGCCCCCTCTAGGGAATTGATAGAAAGAGGGGGGGGCATGTCTGCCAGTTACAACCCCCCCCCCTCCTAGTTGTGTGTGCTTCCACAAAACTACAAACCTTTGTGTGGCACGCTACACAACTAGGGGGGACCATGTAGAGGCCACCCAACTCAATCAAATTGTGTAGAGGCCACAAAAATCAATTATAGTTGTGAAAGTGCCATACAACCCATTTGAGTTTTGTACACGACTCAAATGGGTTGTGAGTTTATTATTACCCTTTTAAAAATTGAGGAACAGATTTTTAAATGAAAAATATTCCAAAAAACCATGGAGAGGGAAATGATGATGCGGGAAGAGAAGAAGGCAAAAATATTTTGAGAGTTGAAGGAGACAGTGTTAACATGAAAATATCAGTACAGAAGTAATCAGGAGGAATTCTGAAAGGAATATCAAAGAAAAAGAAGAAATAAATCTTGATGATTAGAAAAATTGAAACACTGGATGATTTGAATGGGAAAACAAATTCAAAATATTTTGAGGAATCAAAAAAGGAGTTATATTTGAAAGAATAAGTTGTTTTGATCAAAAACTAGATGTGGAAAAAATCAAACTATAATTGGAAATAAGCTTATGTGGGAAAATGAAAGGAAGAATTAAAAAATAATGAAATTGAAGCAATATGGGCAGAGTATGAAGCTGTATTGAAAGGGTATCAGATAATTAAAAATTAATCAGAAGAAATAAAAATTCAAGCCGTTAATTATCAAAGCCTCATTAGGGCTTATCAAAGTTAACCAAAACTGCCATTTCAAAAACCCCATTAAAAATCAAAAAACCACTTATTTCACATCAGAAGTGTCAAATTTAACATGAAATAAGTGGGTTTTTTCAAATAAAGTATTTAAAGGCTTCCGCCACCTGTCCATGTCATCCAAACCTGGCTTCCCACCTCCTTCTACCTCCTACCTCATTGGAACTTTTTTTACCTCCAGCCTTGCCATAAAAATATTCACCACTCTCATCATCACTCTCATCAATTTATAAACCTCATCACTTGATCACTCATAACTTCATCACACTCATTGCTTCATTTCTCTCATTGCTTTGCTCTCATCAATCTACCTCCAACAAGAACTTGTACCTACAACCTCATCAAAAGAATCCAATCATTGTTTTATTGATCTTGTCACTTTATCGCTCTCATCACTTCATATCTATCATCACTTTATCTTGCTTGTCACTTTATCCCTCTCATGACCTTATTGCCCTTACTAGTTTCAAATGGCCCCTCAGAAAAACCTCCCCCCGCAAGTCCACACAAACTTCCAACACACCAAAGAAAAAATTGCAAAGGAACTCCACAACAAACATTCCTCCCCCATCAGCTTCCAAGGGCTCAAGTCAGCTCAAGAGAGCTGATCACATCATCCTGGTCAACTGGCTCAAACTTCCCTCCAACTATGATGCCTGTTTTGGATTGGACAATGAAAAACTTGTTGGCCAACCTCCATCTTCTAAGGTCAATGGTTATCTCCTGATGGCCAATGAACTCAAGAAAAAAACAAAATTTAGGCTGAATCTTTCATCCAAACAGATGAGGGAGCAATTCAATAATTATCAATCCAAGTACAAAAAGGCCCACTCCATGTCAATCTCCACCGGCTTTGGTATCACTAACTCTGACAAAGCCAAGGGATTCAACTTGGTGGTCGATAAGTTGGACTCCATTTCTCCTTTTTATATTCAAATGGATGAAATCTTTGGAAAGAAGGCCAACATCACCCCTTTAGCCGCTTTTAATTCCCAAAAATTTGATTCAGTCAAAACTGAGGACTTGGCTGGGGATTCTCAGCCTAGCAAGGCCAAAAGCTCAAGCCAATGGGGCCTCCAACATTGCCTTTGAACACTAGTGACGGCTTTCAGACTCAAACCTCCTCTGTTAAGGGTAAGCAAAAGGGCTCCAATTCCATCAATATCAACCCCAAAAGTCATCAAAAGAGGAGAAACACTTCTGGTTTTTTGGGCTTTGAAGAAATAATGGAGAGGCAAGATTCATGTAAGTCCATTGGTTGAATATCCTTGCTTTCAAAATCATGCTCATTGCTTTTCCCCTGAAAAAAAAGTCAAATCACAAATTCAATCCAAAAAACTTGAGTTTGAAAAGCAAAAGTGGGATTGTCAACTGGCCATGGATGTTAAAAAGCAGGAAGCAAAGATTTTGTCTCATCAACAGAAATGGGATGCTGAGTGAAAGTTGAAACAGGCTGATCTAGAGTTTCAAAAAGAGGAAAAGGAGAAGGATCAACAGAAAGCACAACTGGAAAAGGAGAGGGAACAACTTGCAACCAAAAAAAAGGATAAGGTATCCAGTAGCCTTGGCTTGAATTTGTAGCAGTAGAAAAGTAGATGAAATACAGCAGATAAATCTTGTAAATATATTTGCATGGGTGAAAAAAAATATTTTTGATTACAAAGTTTGAGAGTATTCTTAACCCCACCAAAATAAATATCTTTTTTGTTTATATATATATATATATATTCTAGAGTAAATTGGGCCATTATTCAAGTCCATACAAGTGTTTCTAGTTGTTTTATTAATTTGAAGTGACATTGCCATTCTGGTATGAGTTGCTGTGTCCACAGCAGGAAAGGTACAGTGCTTGTACTTATTAGCTGCCCAAACCATTTTGACTATACCTTTTTTCTTGAAATCAATTCAAAGCCAAGGTCAGGAAAGACAAATTGGCCATCCAATACTTGAAATATGTCCATATTTTCAATAATTCAACCATTTGATTTCTTGGTTGGAACCACGAGTAAAAAGGAGTAGCCAGAGATTTTGCCTTTGCCAATATGAGGAGAGTTGTAAAAAGAATCCTAGGTGAAAGTGATGTGTGGGGAGAAATCAAAAGGTGTAGGCTTGGAACCAAATTCTAACAAAGAGAAAGAGGGGATGTTTTTGTCCTTAATGGTATCACCTTTTGATTCAAAGGAAATTTTGGCCAAATTGAAAAAAATTTGTCCTAGAATTTGGGACACTTTTTGGGCCTTAAGGCTGAGGAAACAATACTCTTGAGCAGAAGATATAATAGATGATTCCTTCACATAAGGTCCAAATGACTCCAAAGGGTGCATCAATATTTCCCATCCAACTGCCCACATTTTTCCACCCCAAGATCTTGAAGGACAAACTGGGTTGAAAAGTTTTGAACCATGAAGGAAAGTGGTGACAAAGTTGATGTCCTTCTTATCTTTCTCTGAGATTTTATCCAAGGGAACAAATTCAATTATTGCAACCACGGCTTGGTGATCAGATCAATCAAGGACAATTACTTTTCCACGGTGGAAGAAATGGAACTGCTTGATTGTTTGTTTTGCTTGCTCAAACAATTCCTGGGTGGGTTTTTGACTATTATTTTTCTTTTTGGCAATAATTGAAGGGTACAGATCCAAAGGACGCGTTTTCCAACCAGACCAGACCACCTTTTCATTAATACCTTCCTCAGTAACTTCCAAAGACATTTCTGAATCCCAAGATTGAAGCCTATTTTGGCAAGTAGCCCTACTCTTCCCACTTTTCTGTGTGTTTTTCAAGGCATATACTTCCATCTTGATCCCTCCCAATCCTATACTTAGATTGGGGTGAGGAACAAGGCGGGATTTGATTGTTTGTGTAACATTTTGAGGGGGGTGGGAGAAGAATTGGATTTTACCCAGGAGCAGTCAAATGTTTTCCAAAAAAAAAAAGTCAGTCAAATAGACATCATTGGTGAAACATGATTGAATAAAAAAGAGAAACCAAACCTGGACTTGAACCCAAGGACAACGGAATCTGAATACCCCCCAAAATATTGGCATGATTGACCCATACAACACACCAATGAGCAAAGTTATTAAAAAAATTAAAATTAAAAAAAAACCTACCTTCCATGGCAAAGAACACCTGAAAAAACCAAAGAACACACTTTTGGCCTCCAGTGCAGTCCAGAGACACCTAAAAAGAAAAAAAATTAAAAAGAAAAGAAAAGAACTGGAGATCAGCTCCAAAGAAATAAAGAAAAACAGGTGCAGGAGGCATTGGAAATCAATTGCTTGATTGATTGCAAATTCATCAAGCAATCAATTTGCAATTGAATGGTAAATTGAATTGCAATTGATCAAAAACATCAATTTATCAATCAAATCCTAATCAATTGATCAATTGATTTCGTTTTGATCAATCAATTGGGTTTAAATCAATTGATCCAATCCAAATTGATCACTTTATTGATTAAGAATCAATCAACAGATCAATTCCTAATTGATTGGTGGGGGTTGGTCAAGCAAGGCAGGAGGAGGAGGAGGAGGAAGGGGGGAGAAAGAGAAGGGATGGGCTTACCAGATGAGGAGGGGGATGCAAGTGATATGAGGTGGAGCTGAGGGAGAAGACCTGGGGGAATTTCAAAGGAGATGTAAGCAAGGGTGGTTTAGTGAGTTGAAGAATGAGGGAAGGGGACTCACTGATTGTGTTTGTGAGTTTGATGGTGGATGTTTTGGGGAGCTTGGT
Source organism: Puccinia polysora (assembly GCA_025617555.3). Classification (NCBI taxonomy): domain Eukaryota; kingdom Fungi; phylum Basidiomycota; class Pucciniomycetes; order Pucciniales; family Pucciniaceae; genus Puccinia; species Puccinia polysora. Next base: position 46,561,855 of record CM062628.1, on the reverse strand, counting down.
GAGGCAGGTTTCTTGGTGAGGTTGATGAGGCTGGTGAGGTTGGTTAGGTTGCTGAGGTGAAGGAGGTGGTTTGATGAGGAGGAGGAAGGAAGGTGACTGGTGTGTGAGTGGGGTGAGGTGGAAGTGTTGGAGCAGTGAGGTGGAGGGGAGAGGTGGGTGGGCTGGAAAGTGGTGGGGTATGAGGTGGAGGTGTTTTTTGATTTTGTCTAATTCCACTAAGAAAAAAAAAACCCCCCCCGACTCAGCCTGGAAAATTGGGTGAAAACCCAAAAAAAAACTTACTGTGAAGTTATTTTTCACCTATTTGAAAATCAAACATTACTCATCAAAGCAAGCAAGGGTGAGAGGAAGAATCCACTCTCTCATAGAAGAAGATGAGGGACAAGATGAGACAGGGATGACTTGAGGTGTTTCAGGAATATCATCTTCAAATATTTTGTCCCATTCATCTTTGATGTTGGCCAAAAGATTGTGAAGGATTACACAATAATCCAGTTGATGAGGAAATTCATGTCTTTGGTGTTTTGAAGATGTTTTTGCATTTCCCTTAATCTGGCCCATCTTCCTTTCAGGACTCCTATGGCATGCTCAATCCAAACTTGTGATTGGGCAAGATGATGGTTGAAATCAGTTTTTCCTTGATTGTTAGATGTACATTCCGGTATTCTGGAAACACATATTTGCCACTAGCATAAGCTGAATTGGCCAGAAGGTATTGATCTTGGTCAAAGTAGTTCCCACGTTGTTGGGAAATTTGCATCCAATTGAACACATATGAATCATGACAAGAACCTGGAAGGCCAGCATGGAGGAATATGAAATTTTTGTTTTTATTGCAAAAAATTTTTAGGGCCACAGAGTATCTAAAAAAAGATGAAAAATATTTGGTCAGTATTGTGATCAAAGGTGTTATCAAAGTCATTGGAAAAGAAATGAATCAGTTGCCTTTTTTGCAATCTAAATAGTGGTTGCCATCTAGCTTGGGTTTTTGACTCAAGGGGATGGTGGTTCCATCAAAAAACCCAATGCAACCAGGAAAGCCTTTGGTCTCCATTACTTGAGATATCTCCTTGCATTCTTCTTTGGTTTTCCAAAAAAGGACTGAGCAACAAAAAGATAGGATAGCAATCATGACTCTTTTGGTGTATAAGTAAATGCTTCTATTACCAACTGAGAATAGATTTTCCAATTGATGGATTGCTGCTCCATTTCCATTTGATCCCAATCTACAAAGAGAAACAGCCAGTTGGATCGCTGGATTGCGTTGAGGATTCCAGAAATTGTTCTGGAAGATGTGTTGGTATTCAATAATCTCCAAAAGTTTCATGAATGAAGGCAACAAAGTTTGGAATAGTTTCTGGAAGCTTAAGTCAGGGATGAAATGAAGCTTTTGCCTTTCATAAATAGGTTTGTGGAGGGTGTGTATTCTTGGAAATATGTATTGCTTTTCCAACACAGAATTCAAAGCTAACCAAGTTGATTCCAAATTGGAGTCTGAATCAGAGTCTGAATGGGAGTCAAACAGTAGCAGAAGTTGAGTCAGGGTTTTTGTGTTTTCAACTTTCTGGCGGGAATTTTGATTGGACATGTTGAGAAAGATGGTGATGTGATGAGGGGTGATGAGATGATGATGGTATTTGTGTGAAAATGGAGATGTGAAAATTTATAGAAATGTGAAGCAATGGAGATGAGATGTGTGTGATGTCATGGAGATGCAACCAGTATGGATTTGCTGATTTGGATGGGTGTTTTAGATGTGATGGATGGTGGATGGATGATGATGCATAAATGGAAGGTTTAATGGTGGGTTTGATTTTTGAAATCCCCCATTTTCATGAAACCCGCCATTTCAAAATACACCAGTTGGGGGGTATGTGTATTTCAGAAACCCGCCATTTTTAATGGCGGGTTTGGTAAAAACAAATGGTGGGTTTCTAATGGCGGGTTTCCTAACTTTGATACACCCTATTGTTGGTAGTTCTGGGATTTCACAATCTCCCACAAAAAACCTGTGGGATTACTTCAACAAATCCAGAAAAAAATTTAAATAATCTTCAATTTATTCCTGGCCAGTTAAATTATATTTAAATCTTTATATCCAAGTTCAACCATATTTAAATTCAGATATTTCTGTGAGGCCAAAGATAATTAGCTTTATTTCTTTTAATCAAAGTTTTTTTCAAATTGAGGCTTTACATGGAGCCAGGGTGGTGCATAACCAAAAGGGAAAGAATTCTAGTACCAGAAGAGATCCAAGATGGATAAATGTGAAGGTTCAGCAGATGGAGTTAGAAATCTAGGATGGATGAAATCACAAAGAGGACTCAAATTGAGTATGGATTTTACTAGAATTAATGAAGAATTCATGAATCTAGTGGAATGAAATTCAGTGTGCAAACAAGTAGATTATATTTCATAAGGAAGGATTAGCAAATGGAGAAAGAGTAAATTTTTTATATTTCTAATGAAAAATTGTGATAACCAATATTTGTAACATGTTTATTATACTTGAAGGGATGACTGATCACACCAGTTGTACTATATAATCAAAAATAAATCTGTTTCATAGTTATAAACCTTTTCAATTTTTTTTGAATGTGCCTATAATCCCCCAGAAATGGTAATTGTGTTACCTTCTTTTTGGCTCATCAGGTTGAGGGAGAATTGTCATAGTCCAATTGGAATTGGGAAGAAAGAAGACATTTCATCAAAGCCTTTGGAAGATATTTCAAAATCCTTTTGTATTTGATCAAGTTATAAAATCAATTGTTCTGATTTTTTGAATGGTTTTGAAAAATCATTGGATGAGATTTTCACATATGGTGAATATACTTACCAATTTTTATGAATTCCAAACAGTACGGATATCTAAGGAAAAATCTATTTTTTCCCCTTTTCATTTTAATTTTAATTTGAGTGCCCCGTTTTTTTAATACTTTTGTGGATGATTTTCATTTGATAGCCTTGAAAATGGGTAAATAGGGGGTTTAATTGAAGCATGATGTTCCCATTAAACCTCTTTGTAATATTTGTAAATAAAAGATTTCCAGGAGGGGTTTTAAGAGCTGAAACATAGATGATGAGAAGTGATATAATCTTTGGGAAACAATTAATCCTCCATTGAGGCACTTTTTTATTTACTGGTATTGAAAGGCTTTCTTTTTTGGTATACTATTTTATTCCTTTAGGAAAATAATTTCTATTTATTCATTCAAGTTTATAGCTGTAAATTTTTTTCCTTCTAATTTCATTTTGTTGAAATAATACTACATCATTTTTTTTTGGAAGTGTGATAATTAAAATATGGTCCAAGCTAAAATTAGGCCTTCAAAATTACTAAATACCTGCCTTTTTTTGAAAAAGGGCATGATTTTAGCATTTTCTTTTATGAATTCATACCTATTTCAAACAAAGAAATGATAATATGAAGTATTTTGACTGAATTAAAAAATTCTGCAATTTTTTAACACTCCAGGAAGGCCTTTAAACTATTAGGGAATATCAAATTTAACCAAACCCTTTTTATAATGGCGGGTTTCAACCCAAATAAGCCATTTCAAACCCAGCATTAAAAATCAAAAAAAATCACTTATTTCACATCCGATGTGTCAAAGTTAACATGAAATAAGTGGGTTTTTTCAAATAATTTATTTAAATTCTTCCGCCACCTGTTCACATCATCCACCCCTGGCTTCCCACCTCCTACTAACTCCAACCTCATTGGAAAAAAAATTGATTCATTTCTCTTCATCTCTTCATCACTATCCTCATCACTTCATCACTCTCATCACTTTATTGCTTTCATCACATCCAGCTAACTCTCATAGGATCACTATCCTGATCAGTTCATCACTCTCATCACATCCAGCTAACTCTCATTGGATTAATATCCTTATCACTTCATTGCTCTCATCCGTTTATTGCTTTCATCACATTCAGCTAACCCTCATTGGGTCGCTATCCTCATCACTTCATCAATCTCATCACTTTGTTGCTTTCATCACATACAGGTAAATCTCATTGGATCACTATCCTTATCACTTCATCACTCTCATCCCTTTATTGCTTTCATCACATCCAGCTAACTCTCATTGGATCACTATCCTTATCACTTCATCACTCTCATCACTTTATCACTTTCATCACATCCAGCTAACTCTCATTGGATCACTATCGTCGTCACTTCACTCATCACTTTATCACTCTCATCTCTTCATCACTCTTGTCACATGATCACTATTTTCATTTTATTTCTCTCATCTCTTCATTGCTATCCTATATCTGTAACAACTGACTCTCCAATAATCCACTTTCCTTAAATGGACCACAGAACTCAACACAGCCAGCCCTGACCCTTCCTTCCTCCTATCAACAGGTCATCTATCCTGGACTCACCGGAAATGCCATGCCATCACCCAATGCTCCTATGATGTGGCAAGGAAGGCATCCACATTGTCATCTCAGAAAGCTCATTCTCTGCAGAGGGTCACTGGCAAGTGAACCTCCGCAACCTCAGTAAGCAGATACTTAAACAACTCTATCTTGAGCTTCTCATACTCATACTCAATCCATACATAAGAAAATCAGACACTTTGAGCTGATAGTGCCTTATAAAAACCTGTTGCAAACACTGCAAGATCCACATAGAAATTCCTCACTGATCATGTATGAATCATATATCCAAACCTCAACTCATCTGCCTCAGCTCTGGAAGCTGGAGCCTATATCCTCTATCTCTTACTTCCAATGTATTTTTCATCTGTTACAGTCTTGGGATCTCTGTACAATGTTGGAAATGAATCCAAAAGAGTCAATTTTCTGGTTTGGCCCCAGGGCATGAAAGAACTCAAAAGACTCTGACTGTCCTACATTATAAAAGAGAGGGTCTCTTGTGTGAATTTTATATGAAAAGATTGTATTAAAACAAAGTAGTTAAAGGAAGATTCTCTTCTCTGTTAGGGACAAATTTACCTGTCTCTGATAAAAATAGAATTTGGGACAATTTGAGATGGTGGAAGTTGATGGGATGAAAAAAAAACAGAAATACATTTATTTGAAGTACATAAAGGGACCTGGTGCTTCTGGTGGTCCACATTGATGAAAAAAAAGTTTCTTAAACGTCTCAATCAATCCTTGAGATTGAACCAGATTGGTAGCAGCTAGGGGAGCTGAGAAATACTCAATCTGTTTGATTGGAGATCCTTCTATGATGAAAGGGTTCAAATTGTTAGTGACAACCAAGTCAAAAGATGGAAGGAACAAAATCAGACTCAAGCTTCCCTACATGGTGCGGGCCCTCCAAGTCATCCCCATCAACACATCCTTTGGGTAGTTGGAAAACTCACTCTGAACATCAGTCACAGGTTTTGTCATCACATTTCAACCAATATCTTGTAATAGTTTACCCCAACTCTCCATGTGAATCAGATTTTGATAGTCCCAAATCTCACCAAAGACAACCTTGGCAATCTCAATCTTGTTGTGCAAGCTCACAAACCCTTGATGTGGAATATCAAGTCCAATATACTGCCAAGTTGACTGATCAGCAACAAGTGACCATTATGACTGCACATTTGTGAATGGGTTTTTGTTGTCTTTGTTCCACTTGGATCATGATGGGCCCTTGAATTGGTGGTGACTGATCATCAACAAGTGACTGTTATGACTGCTCATTTGACAAATGGGTCTCTGTTGTTGTTGTTCCACTCAGATCATGATGGGCCATTGAATTGGTGGATTTCATGATCAAGAGCCATTTCTTTACACTTATTCCAACCGTTTTAAGACTCCAAACGGCGCAGGGCGTTGGCAGTTCTGTGGAGGGGATGGATGCTTTTTTAGGCTGCCTTCCTGAGTGTTACAAAAATATTTAAATGTAACCAAGATCAAAGTCCAGAACCTGGTAAACGGGGAACCAAATGTCAGAGGATAAAGATTATAGTATTTGGTAGCTGGGAGACAACACTATCTGAGGCAAGATGATGTCGGGGAAAACTTGAATAGAAGGATTCAAGAATTGTTCAGAGTTCAACAAGACAAGGCAATTGTGAGTGACAACGCCCACAAGCTAATAGCTCTGGTTGTCAGCAGGAGCTTAGGAAAGATCAACTCAATCCCAAACAACCTCCAGGTTCTCAATGAACCTGCCCAACTCTCCGCAATCAAAGGCTTGAAGGTTACCAGATAACTGTGGATGGCTGCACAAGACAAAGCTAATGGTTTGAAGAAGCTCTAGAAGCAAAACAATAACTGATTCAAACAAGAATAACCCAACACTTCTCAAGGGACTCAAGAGTAGCGTGGCGGAATTCAACTTCAAAAGAGATGAAGGGTGTTTTAACAATCCAGGTTTTTTTTAAGCTTAATAAAACCTCTTCAGTCAAAAGTGACTGGGTCCAGAAAGATAACCAAAGGATGATCAGGACCAGTATGGTCTGATAAAAGGATCAGGAGTGGTTTAACACACTCAAGAATTCAATTAGTCAAATTCTTCTTCAACCAGAAAAACCATTGGTTGGTGATAAGGATAAAGGATCAAGGGGTTTGAGTATGGAGGCTCAAGGATCAAGGGGCAATCATAGATATACCCAAATTTTTTGTCTCAGATAAAGGGGAATGAAGACCCCACAGATGATGTATTTCAATAGGATACTGATGATCTGAGGATGTGGTGTCTGTTAGGATACCATGTGCTGATCTGATTTGATGTTGATGTGATGATTCTCCCCCAAAAGGCAGGGGAGAGCCCCTCCTTATATGGGTAGGAGGCTCTGTTAGACTATGTAAAAGGGATACTACAAATGGAGCAGAAAAAGAAAGAAAGGATTTTTTTTTTGATTTTCAGATTTTGAGGTGATCAGAAAAATTTGATCACGCAGGCCGGTCGAAATCCAGCCTGCCTGACCGGGGTGGGATCCTTCTCATCCCTTCACCATTTTTCGCGTCCGTCCGTGGAGGGGCGCGCGCGAAAATACCGTAATCACCCACCCCTCACCCAAAGGTGGAAGGGGTGGGAAAAGATAATGAACCAGACCGCCCCCAGATGTCTGCGGGCGGTAGAAGATGCCTTTCAACCCCCGCCCAAAGATGGAAGGGGGGTGAGAGTGTCCCAGGGGGAAGGTGAGGGAGTTGACGTAGGCATTGAGACCTTCTTGATCTTGATTGGAGTGAGATTGGATGGGAGGATGATGGCAGGCAGGACTCAAAGGCTCGAGGCGATTGAGTAAATCCTGACGGGCTTGAGATTGGCCTTGAGTTGGATGATTTGATAACGCTCAACCAATCAATTACAATCGAGGGATTGATGATGGTGGGAAGATAGGAGTGGCTAAGATTATTTGAATTGACCACTACCGGTGACCAAGAATTGTTTCTTGGCACCCTGATGAGTCTTGATTTTCAATCTGAGCCTTCTAAACTTTTTGGATACCCTAATTGATTTCCATGGTTGGTTTGGGGTGGATGAGAAGAAGGAAGCAGAGGATGATGATGATGATGAGTGATGAGCAACGCGCAAAAATGAGGATGAGGAGGAGCAACACGCGACAATGAGGATGAGGAGGAGCAACGCGCGACCATGTCAATGAGGATTAGCAACGCGCCAGGATGAGGATGAGGATGGGCAACAAGCGAGGATGAGTATGAGGAGGAGCAACGCGCAACAATGAGGATGAGGAGGAGCGATGCGCAACAATGAGGATGAGCAACGCAACTAGGACAGTTTTTTTTTTTTTTTTTTTTTTACAATTTTTTAATTCTTTTCCCCAGATGTCCCATATAGTTCACCATATCTCTCCCTAACTTAAAGACTGTCCCTAGTCTGCATCATAATTTTGAAAACATGAAAAAGAAAAAAAAGAAAATAATTGGCCATTTCTTGATCCTCAAAAAAAAATGTTGAAACCCATCTTGATCCATCCAAAAGAGCCTAAATGTGGAGAAGATAAAAGAAAAGGCATTTCAGGTGCTCACATATGTGGCGTAAAGTAGAGTTTTTACAACAAAAGGCAGCAGAAGACCCTGGTGGTGCACAATTGGGAGGACTTACTTTGAACCCAAATTGCCCCCACAACAATAAATTCTCTTAACTTGATCAGCAGAGAACCTTCTAGCCAACTGAGTACCATCCAGTTCTTCCAAAACATAAGATCCACCTCTAACTTGACAAACCACTCTATAAGGACCATTCCAACAATTTGAAAAAAGTTTTCCCCACTGAGTCTCTAAAGATTGATTATAAGCCAATACAAGTTCACCAGGGTTTAAAGGATCTCTGATTCAATTTAGATGTTTATCTTCCCAATACTGAACTGATTTTGCTCTGGATTCCATCATCTTATGATAGGCTTTGTTACAAATATCTTCACTCCGCTCCAGTTGCTTTGATCTGGCAACTAATAGGTCAGTAGTTGAATAAACATGTTCCCAAGAGATGCCCAAGAAAGACTACATTTCAAGATCAAGAGGAAGAATAGCCCTTTGACCAAAGATTATTTCATAAGGAGAGTAGCCAATGGTTTGCTTGGTGGAAATTTAATCAGAGAAGAGGACCAAGGGGAGAAACGTTTGACAATTCTTGCCACTTTCACCAGCCAGTTTAACCAGAGCAGCCTTCAAGGGAGCATGGCCTCTTTCCACCATGCCTTGTCCTTCAGGATAATAGGGAGTAGTAACTCTATGTTGTCCAGGGAGCGATTGGATCATTTCAGCAAGTTTTCTACCAAATTCCGGGCCACCATCAGTAGAATAAGATTGAGCCAAACTGTAACACATTGTCCAATTCTCATGAAGGAAAGCTGCCACAGATTCAGAACTAAGGTTCTTAAGGAATTTGGCTTCAACCCATCCAGAAAAATCATCTGTAGCCACAATGAGGTACTTAGCACCACCTGCCTTGATATGAACCACATCAATAGCAACCCTTCCAAAGACAGTGGACTCCCCAGTAGGATAGCAAATTTCAGCTGGAAGCCTAAGATCACTTTTTTGACAAAATTCACAACTCTTGCACCATTGATAGACAAATTTTCTCAGAGATGGCCACCAGAACCGTTTGGATAATTGTTGATAAGTTTTGGTTTCCCCACAATGTCCAAGGCCCTCATGGAGACTTTCAAGGATTGAATCTTGCTTAGCCGGGATAGTAACCACAACAAGTGCACAAGGAGTTCCTCTTTTCATAAGCCTAGAAACTTAGACAAAGAAACTAGAGGACTTTCTTTTAAGGGATTGAAATTCTTTGGCAGAGAGATCAGGGGCCTTTGGAGAGTTGAAAGGTACTGCTCTAACTTAAGCCAGAAACCTTGTTGGAAACCAGAGTAATCTTGGGAGGAGAAAGCAAAAACAGGGCAGACCAAAGGTTCTTCCTCATCAAAATCCATTCCAAAATCCGATTCATTGTCTCCAATAGGTCTTCTAGATAAACCATCAGGCATAGTAAAAGATTTCCCAGGCCTATGAACAATATCAAAAGAGAAAAGCTGAATAAAAGCTACCCAGCAAGTCATTGGAGCATTTGGAAGACTGGGAGCATTGATTATTTCCACAATGGATCAAGCCTCAACTTGCAATTCAAAATGTTTTCCCCAGAGTACTGTCTGGAGTTTCTTCAGCATTTTGGCCATACCACAGAGTTCCAGTTTGGGCTGAAATTATCTAGATTCCACATTGAAAAATAGAAAAGATTCATAAAGAACAGGGCGGTCCAAACCATTTTCATCTTCCTGAGTAAGGACAGCCCCAACAGATTGATAACTAGAGTCAACAGCCAATTTTACTTTGCCAGCTCCAGGCCCATAAGAGATCTTTTTCAAAACTATGTCATTTCCAACAATAGTTTTGAGCAACTGAAATGATTGTTTGCAATCTTGGGTGAAAATCCATTCAGCTTCCTTTCTTGTTAGACGACGCAAGGGTGCACAGATTTTGGATAGAGAGGGAATGAAGATCCTGACATAAGTTACAACACCTAGGAAACCTCTAACTTCAGTTGGATTTATTGGAGTGGGCCAGGAGACAATTTTGTTGAATTTAGAAGGTGCCATCCTTCTTCCTTCCTTGCAGACTATATGACCAACAATTTCCAAGGCAGGGACACAGGCAGCAAGTTTTGATCCAGAGACAGGAAGGCCAGATTCCTCGATTCAAAACAAAATCCTTTCCAAGATAGTAGCATACTCCCAGATAAATTGTCAAATTCCTGAGTGCCAAGGTAAGAGCTCATTATCATAGTCAGAAACTGGACCTTTAATTCCACCATCATCAATAAGATTTGAGCATGATCAGGGATTTTTTCTTGGAGGATCCACATCATCTGAGCCTGATAGACTGCAACCAAGTTGGTGGAACCTTGAGGCAATTGAGTCAGTTTAAATTGACCAAGAGGAGTATTGAAAGTAGTGAGAGGGCAAGAAATAGGATGCAAAGATTGTTCATCATAACCCCCCATGATGTCTCCTAGACCATAACAGTCTCTCAGAGAAGGATTCAACAAATTCTTCAGTTGCAGGAGGAACACCAGAGTCTTTAATAGTAACTTTATTGAGAGGTTGGAGATCATGAACTACTCTAAGTTTACCATTACTCTTTAGAACACAGAAAACCAGGCTAGAGTAACTGGAGGTTGACTGTTCATATAGACCAGTACAGACTTGTTTGCGGACCAACTTGATGAACTTGTCAACTTTTGCAGCAGGAATAGGGATCTTTTTCTTTTGCCAAGGATAATGTTCAACTACAGGGATGATATAAGGGAGACCATAGGATACTTTCAAGATAACTCTCTCTTCTTCACAGAATGCAATAGATTTTTCCCTTAGAGATAAGATATTTTTGATCAAATTTAACTCATCAGGTAAAAGCCATCCATCTGGACCAAAGTTGACCACCTTCAATTGTTCTTCAGTGACACAACCACAAGGTACAAAGCGGACAGTAAGTGAGTGTGATAGACCACAATAAGAATCACAAGATAGAAGAGGACACATGAGAGGAGGATTGAGATTGAGAGGCATGGGTTGGTTGACAGGCTGGACCTTTTTCACAACTTGCTTATACTTAGTGGCAAAAGAGAGAAGTTCTTGTTTCCTCCAAGAATTCACCAGCGAGACATTATTTCAAAAACTGAGACCAGATTCCAGCATCCTCCAATTTTGATGTTCCATAAAATTTTCAGAGGTGCCTTTTCCATAAAAGAGGATCCAAAAGATAACGCTTTGCTTACATTTGTGGCACAAGGTAGAGTTTTAAAAACTATGGTAGAAGAATGCCCTGATGGTGCACAATTGGGAGGACTTATCTTTACCCCCAAGTGCCTCCACTGGAGCCCATACTCCTCCATACCACAACCATTAAGAAAAGAATTGAGATCAGGATGTAGTTTATACTCATTGCGGAGAATCAAACCAGAGCTAGAGGAAGATTGATCAGTGATAAGAGTAAAAGGAAAAGAAGAAACAACCAAACCAGAGAGAAGAGAAATATTTTTTGAATTTTGTGTTTTAACATGTTTTTGATTTTGGACATTTTTGAGATCAGAAGAAAAAAAAGAAAGAGATGAAAAGGATGAATAATATGCCTCAGAGATAAAGGTTGGCCCTATAGTTGAAGTCTGAGGCTTAGAAAAACTACAACTATTAGTATTACCAACTATTCTGCTAAAAAATGGGAGGAGTTAGAAGAATCCTTCTGCTTCCCCTTCAGAACCAATTTAGGTGAAAAACCAGGGAAATCTCTTTCCCAAAGACCACAATCCAAAGAACAGAGAGGAACTTCAATGTTCCTACCATCAGCATCAGGAAGAAAAATTCTCTCCCCAACTTGATCAGAAAACATCAGGGTGGCTCCAAAGTCTATTGAGAAAGGACAACCCAAAATCATAGGACCTTCCAAACAAGTGATCCCAAAGTGACAGGTTCTAACAATATTTTGACCAATTCAAACTAGCAAATCCTCAGCAATACCCACCAACTCACAAGATTGATTCCCAATTCCATAAAAAGCAGAGTTGAAGATGACCCTTGGACTGAGATTGAGCTTGAAGGCCATTGCATCCAAAATTAAGTTTAGTTGGGACCCAGAATTGACAATTATAGAAACCCTTTTGGATGAGTCACCTAGAGAGCATGGTAAAAATCCATGAGGACAAGAATAAAGATTTGAATCAGAAGGAGGATCTGTTCCACCAGAGTCTTCTATCAAGGTTCCAGAGGAAACTTTCAATTCGTCAGGACCAATCTCCACACGTTTCCAAGAAACCCATTTCTTCATGCCTTCAGCCACAGATGGTGAGATGGAAAGGAGTTCAGCTACAGATAGATCAGGGATTTTCTTTAATACCCCCTCCACAGCATTGGGGTTGTCTTTGGAAATTCCCCTTTTGAATAAAACCTTGGGTTGAGTTGTAAGAGGAAGTTCAGGTGAGGGTGGCACTATAACTGGATCAGTTGGTGAAGGTGATTTGGATGGAAGAGGAGCAGGATCAGAGTATTCTGGGAACCTATCCATGAGGGGTTCCTTTTCTACTTCCATGTCTTCTACCTCAGAAGAAGGGGCTCCAGTGAAGATTGAAGTTTGACAGGTTTTTGCAGAATTGAAGATGGAACAGGAGGAGCTTTATGAGGTCTGGGTTCTTCATGTTGTTTCCTAGCTGGATCAGATTGATAAGTTCCAGAAAAGCTGGAAGAAGAGACAGCAGGAGGATAACAAGGTTGAAGAGTTCCACAAGCAGATTGAAAATCAAAATAGGCCAAGGATGCCTTCTTGGGAGCAGAGGGCTGGAAAGAAGCCACCACATGACAAATTGGACAAGATGAATCAAAAGGGATAAGTGCACCATTAGGCAGAAAGAAGTTACTCCCTTTCTGTTTGACCAACATTTCCTCCTTGTTCCTCTGGGGTTCAGGACACTGACCAGTTCCATGGCCTTCTCTGTGGCAATAATACCAAACTATGCTTGACCTAGGAACAGAGTTGGAGGGTTTAGGGACAGCCAGAGAGGAGAGTTTCTGATCCATTTTATTCTCAAAAGCTTGCAGGAGTTTGGTGATCTCATTGATAGTAGGTGTTTCCCAATGGTTCTGAGGGTTTGGTTTAGGTCTGCAATTGGCTTCCATCTTATTCATGATTTTGTTAGATGCTTGGAAAGAGGGGGCAGAGACTGCTTCAGTGATTCTAGATTTTTCAAAGGTGAGAGCTTTTTGACCTTTCATTAATTTATCCACAGTATTCCTAAGAACCATGAAAGCAGGGAGCTTGAACCAATTATCTCTTGTAGTGATCATGGATCCAGATTTCACCAATTCATCCTTAATTCTTTCCTGCACTCCTGGAGAGAAAGACTGAAAAAATTGCACCCAAATTTTGTCCACCGTATCAATGTGATTGTTTCAGATAAGATAGGATTGGATAGGGTCCCAAGATTTTCTCAAAGCTTGATAATCAGAGGCTGAGGAGATACCACCATTGGAGGTCCATTGGGAGACTAGGGCATCCAGATCTTGGAGAATGAACCTAGCTATATCAATTTTGCCCCAGTAGGAAATCATTTCCTCCTTAAGAAGTACCCGGTCATGGGTTTCAAATCCATTGAATGATTCAATCACTTCCATGACTTCATCAGAGGAGATGAAGAATTGCAGTTGATAAGCCATGTCATATTTGCTAGCACCGTTGTAAGACTCCAAACGGTGCTAGGCCGTGGCAGTTCTGTGGAGGGGAAAGGTGCTGTTTAGGCTGCCCTCCTGAGTGTTACAAAAATATTTAGATGTAACTGAGATCAAGGTCCAGAACCTGGTAAATGAGGAATCAAGCAGTAGAGGATAAAAATGATAATATTTTGGTAGGGATGGAACAGCACTATCTGAGACAAGATTATGCAGGGAAAAACTTGAAAAAAAGAAGTTAAAGCCTGCTTAGAGTTCAAAGAACAAGAGCTATTGTATGTAAACAACTCCCACAAGCTAATAACTCTGGTCGTCAGCAGAAGATTGGGGATGATAAAATCAAACCCAACCAACTTCCAGGATCTCAATGAACCTGCCCAACTCTTCGCAATCAAGCGCTTGAAGGGTAGCAGATAACTGAGGGTGGCTGTACAAGACAAAGAACAATGTTTAAGAAGCTCTAAAAGCAAGCAGTAACTGATTTGAAGCAAGGATAACCTCAACACTTCTCAAGGGACTCAAGAGTAGGCTGGCAGAATGCAACTCCAAAGGAAATAAAGGGAGGTATAACACTCCAGGTCTTAAGCTTAATAAGACCTCTTCAATCAATTGTGATTGGCTCCAGAAAGATGATCAGGGATCAGGACCAGTATGGTCAGAGAAAGGGATCAAGGAGTGGTATAACACACTCAAAAAATTCCAACAGACAGAATTGTTCTTCAACCAGCAAGGCTATTGGTTGGTGATAAGGATCAGGCCACAGAGGGGCAAAGACTCAGGGTCAAAAATGGATCAGGGGGCAATCAGAGATATACCCAGGATAAGGATCAGGATCAAATTTCACAATAATGGGGGAGACATAAGCACACACTCCCATGGATGATTCCTATGATGATTCAGAAAAGCAGGGGAGAGCTCCTCCTTTTATAGACCAGAGGCCTGTAGACTATTTACAAGAGAGATTTACAAATAGAGCGGATTTTTTTTTTTTTTTTTTAACAGGATGGGCGTGGGCAGGAGAGTAGCAAGTGAGAGGCCCGCGGACATACTGACGGGCCCCGGCAACTGTTGAGACCCGCGCAGGCAACGGACAAGCCGCGCGGGAGACCGGTGAGCCAGAGGTGGAGGAAGACAAATGCTACTTTGGGTAGAGGAAAAGGACAGGCTGTCTGAACTGGAGCAAGGTGTCAACAAGGGAGACGGGTGGGAGCAACTGGTTGAATAAACTGAGTGGGCCTGGTTGAACTTTGACGGATCGACATCTCCAACATGGGGATTGAGTTCAAGCCAGATTTGATACCAAGCGAATGATGATTGGTACTAGAATGACTGCACGAGGGTGTGATGGGTGAAGTAGGGGTAGGAAACTTGACAAAAACAGGACTGGATGATTTTTGAAAGTTTGGCGCGGTAACATCTCTCTCATGTTGGTCGCAAACTCCCTTGAAAGGATCATTGGGAGGAATTTCTTTCAAACCAGCGTCAGGGCCACCATCTGAATTGCCTGTCCAACGTAGTAGACGACTCGGTCTTTTTGCAGATTCCCGCAGTAGTCAAGGTGGCAGGAGTGGAGGGCGAACCCAGAGTAGGAATCCAGCAATGATACCAAGGACAGTGAGAAGGATGATGATAGATGCGCAGCCACAAAAAATGACCGCAGGATCTTGATTTTCCACCTTGAGTGAACGCACCACTGTGTTCATTGGATCTCCACATCCTCAGTCCGGCTTTTTTGGGAATGACACCTTTGGCTGCCATCTGTGCAGCAACACTTCCTCTTGTTGGTCTGGAGGGTAAGGTGGAGGTGTTTGAGTTGAAATGACTGATTCCAATGGGAGGTTCATGGAGAGGACGACTGGTAGGAGGGGGGTAAAGGTCACCAGGAGGGTATTTTTCATCTAGACCGTAACCTGGATCGTAGTCCAGATGGTACTTTTCTTTGGGATGATAGTACTGATCGGGAGGATAGATCCAATGCTGAAGATGAGGCTCATTGACTGGGTAAGGATGGTGAAGTGGTGGTGGTTGATAATGATGATAGGCCAAGGATGAAGTAGTTTGATTTAGATTGGGAGGGATTGGCAGATGGTTAGAATACGGTTGAGGGGGGAGCCAAGTTTGGAGGATGATGGGACAGGGTTGGAGGCCTTGTTAGGATAATGCTTGTAGATTGGACCACGATGGAGTGCAAATTGGGTGACAAGACAACAGATGTGGAAGGTGGGCACAACAATGAGAGCATAGTTGAGATGGAGGAAGTCCTGAATGGTTGGGAATAACTTTTGAGATTGGGTGGAGATGGCAATGAGGATGATGATTTCTAGACTAGAGATGAGCTTGAACCCAGTTGAGTTTCATCTTCCTCTATTCGTGAACAAGATTCTGCTTCTCCTTGATCCTAGCCTTGTCTTCCACCATTGTTGATGGATAAAAAAACGTTCAATTAATTAAATAACTACTCAGTTAGAATTCCGTCTACATCTATTGAGTCACACGTCCATCTTCCTGTACATAAGTATTTATGTACCACAACCTTCATAACCCCAAGCCCTCAAGGAAACTATAACACAACTCTTGATCCACTCTCACTGAGTCAGACCACACTTCCTGCTACTCTTGATGACTTGGGAGCTCTGGATGGATGGATGGATGGATGCATGGATGAATGAATCTTGTGAACTCAAGACTGAGCTCGGTGGGGATGAGTGAGTGAGACCAAGATGTATCTCTTGGTTCTTGAGGATTGAATGCAGGCAGGGAGAGGGAAGAGGGAAGAGGGAAGCTGGGAACCAAATGGAAGCCTATTCCAGATCAAAGTTTTTTTTTTTTTTGATAATGATACCTATGAATGATGATAAGGAAAAATCATAAAAAAATTAAAATCTCCTCAATGGCCAGGGTGTCCAGGATGGGGCACCACACTGTCCACTTCAGCAGCCATCTTGTAGGAATCCAGGAACTGTTCAACATTTGTACCGTTAAAGCATAAGTTCTTGTTCTAAGGTTTGATCTTGATCATCTTGGCGCAAACAGAGGTAGAAGGGGTACCAAAAGATTCCATTTTGACAAAAGATTTCCTAAGGGATCCAAAGAACAGATTTCCAAAGCCGCTCACGAGTGTGGCAAGGGTAGGGTTCACAAAAACAACTAGGATCAAACCCCTTGATGGTGCACAATTGGGAGGACTTACTTCTGGAACAAGTTGCCTCCACAGATCGGATCTAGATGATAACAGAAACACAGAAAAAAAAAAGAAGAAACAGAAAAAAAGAAAAAGATCAGATTTCAAAGTTGATTCCACAAATTTGGGACTGTAAATCCCAAGGTTGCTGGTTTGATCCCGGCCCGGGGGACCAAATGTAAGACTCCAAACAGCGCAGGGCGTTGGCAGTTCAGTGGAGGGGAAGGGTGCTTTTTTAGGCTGCCCTCCTGAGTGTTACAAAAATATTTAAATGTAACCAAGATTAAAGTCCAGAACCTGGTAAATGGGGAACCAAATGTAAGAGGATAAAGATTATAGTAGTCGGTAGCTGGGAGACAACACTATCTGAGGCAAGATGATGTCGGGGAAAACTTGAATAGAAGGAGTCAATAATTGTTCAGAGTTCAACAAGACAAGGCAATTGTGAGTGACAACGCCCACAAGCTAATAGCTCTGGTCATCAGCAGGAGCTGAGGAAAGATAAACTCAATCCCAAACAACCTCCAGGTTCTCAATGAACCTGCCCAACTCTATGTAATCAAGCGCTTGGAGGGTACCAGATAACTGTGGGTGGCTGCAAAAGACAAAGATAATTTTTTGAAGAAGCTCTAGAACAAAACAATAACTGATTCAAACAAGAATAACCCAACACTTCTCAAGGGACTCAAGAGTAGCGTGGCGGAATGTAACTTCAATAGTGATGAAGGGAGTTTTAACACTCCAGGTTTTTTTTAAGCTTAATAAAACCTCTTCAGTCAAACGTGACTGGGTCCAGAAAGATAATCAAAGGATGATCAGGACCCGTATGGTTGGATAAAAGGATCAGGAGTGGTGTAACACACTCAAGAATTCAATTAGTCAAATTCTTCTTCAACCAGAAAAGCTATTGGTTGGTGATAAGGATCAAGGATCAAGGGGTTGGAGTATGGAGGCTCAAGGATCAAGGGAAATCATAGATATACCCAAATTTTTTGTCTCAGATAAATGGGAATGAAGACGCCACGGATGATGTATTTCAAGAGGATACTGATGATCTTAGGATTTGGTGTGTGTTAGGATACCATGTGCTGATCTGATGTGATGTCTGATGTGCTGATTTTCCCCCAAAAGGGAGGGGAGAGCCCCTTCTTATATGCGCAGGAGGCCCTGTTAGACTATGTACAAGGGATACTAAAAATGGAGCGGAAAAAGAAAAAAGAATTTTTTTTTTTTGATTTTCAGATTTTTAGGTGATCAGAAAAATTTGATCACGCAGGCCGGTGGAAATCCAGCCTGCCTGACCGGGGTGGGATCCTTCTCATCCCTTCACCATCTTTTGCGTCCGTCTGTGGAGGGGCGCCCGCAACAATACCGGAATCACCCACCCCTCACCCAAAGGCGGAAGGGGTGGGAAAAGATAATGAACCAGACCACCTGCGGATGTCCACGGGCGGTAGACAATGCCTTTCCACCCCCGCCCAAAGATGGAAGGGGGGTGGGAGAGTCCCAGGGGGAAGGTGAGGGGGTTGAGGTAGGCATTGAGACTGTCTTGATTTTGATTGGAGTGAGATTGGATGGGAGGATGATGGCAGGAAGGACTCAAAGGCTTGAGGCAATTGAGTAAATCCTGAGGGGCTTGAGATTGGCCTTGAGTTGGATGATTTGATAAAGCTCAACCAATCAATGAATATCAATGGATTGATGATGGTGGGAAGATAGGAGTGGCTAAGATTATTTGAATTGACCACTACTGGTGACCAAGAATTGTTTTTTGGCACCCTGATGAGTCTTGAGTTTCAATCTGAGCCTTCTAAACTTTTTGGATGCCCCAATTGATTTCCATGTTTGGTTTGGGGTGGATGAGAAGAAGGAAGCAGAGGATGATGATGATGATGAACAATGAGCAAAACGCGAAGATGAGGATGAGGAGGAGGGATGCGCAACAATGAGGATGAGGATGGGCGACGTGCAAGGATGAGGATGAGGATTAGCAACGCGCAAGGATGAGGATGAGGATGAGCAACGCGCAAGGATGAGGATGAGGAGGATTGAAGCGCAACAATGAGGATGAGGAGGAGCAACGCGCAACAATGAGGATGAGTGATGCGACTAGGCCTTTTTTTTTTTTTTTTACAATTTTTGAATTCTTTTCCCAAGATGTCCCAAATGGTTCACCACACCGTCAGAGCTGCAGACAACTTTCAATCAATCAAAGCAAGTTTTCCAGAACGTTCATAACCAGGGCTAACGCTGACAATTGGCAAGAAAAATTGAGTAGGCTCTTTGGGTGTAACTGAAGTAGCAAGTCAAGTGAGCATTCATGATTGCCTTCTTTCCAACGCGTTTGATTCATCATCATGATGGAGAACCCAAGTCCATGGTGGTGGTGGTGGTGGGGAAGGGGGAAGGAGGGAGACAGGGCTTACTCAAGGGTATGGTTTTGCATTGTCCACAAGCATCAATGGTTGAGAGATGAGTTTGTTCAAAGCTGATGTCCCATACTTGAAGCTCATCCAATCTATGATCCTGAAAGTGAAGACTGTTGAGTCCCAAGTGAGCACCCAAATGGTTTGGGACATGATCTTGAGCTCTAGTGTCAGCTTGCTACTATTGCAAAGCAAGTTGCAAAAGTAACAAAAATTACATAAAAATAATAATAATATGATTAACATAAGAAGTAGTAGTAAAACCATAAATATTATTACAGAAATGGGCTTCTCACCCAAAAGTAGGTAGGGTCACTCACTGACCCCACCCTTGAAATCCAACTCCTTATTTTTTTAAATAATTAAGGAAAGAAAGACCAAAATACCACTGCTTCAATATTGAGCTTTTGGTCAATTAAACATTTCACACGTATTTTCACATATAGGTTTCACACCTAAAATTCAGTCAGAATTGAGGTTTTGTGTTATTTTAGGAGTTATGGATGGAAATGTTTTTGTTGCATTCCCGCACGCAGCTGCGGCAGCCAATGCACCCGCGCGCGGCTGAGATACAGCCCTGTGACTCCATCAAGGTTGTGTAGGCAGCCCCGGGCCTCTGAAAAGTACGCAGCAGCGGGACTACGGGTTGACAGAGTGACAGGCGGCCTGAGAGGCTTAGGTACTGCATAAATATGCTACAACCCACATGGGAACATTCTACATATGTAATAAATGTTCCCGTGGATAGTAGATGGTCTAAAAGTACATAATATCATTTAAACTACTTAAATAACCCTGATACATTTTTTTTATTAAATATAATTCAAAGTAACAAGAATGTCGACATTGAGACAATGACAACTTCTTAAAATATATTAAAAGACTTTAATATACTTTTATGAGAATTCCTAGACATCAATAACTTTGTGACACACTAAAAAAACCAATGATGTAACAATATTACATGAATTAGCATGGCTTATAAGTTTAAGTAATTATTTTAGTAAATGAACTGGAACTTGAAAATAAGGAGTAAAATCAATATCATGACTTTACTCCAGTTATTTAATACATAATGAGAACTCAACTGACATCAGGATGTCCGTATAAATGTCCATTGAAATAATTATTAAATTACTGGGAACATTTACTAAGGATAATTAATTAAATAATATATAAATGGGACAGATTAGTGTTATTCACACATCCTCATATCTATTATAAAGTAGAATAATTCCCATACCCTGAGGAATTAGATGCTACCCGTGCTATAGCACCAAGAAAACGTGAAATTCTACCACTGGTTACCCTGCTAGCCTTAGTGTCCGTCCCTTGAGCCCCTGTCCCCCTCAGAAGGATAGTATTGGGACTCCAAAAGCTATAAATGAAGAGCTCTTTTGAGGATCTTGATGGGCAGAGACCCAGTTCTATTTATATCCAGACACCATGCCAAGGTAATCAAGTACTTATAAGAGATAAGTAAGTGATTTATGGCTATGTCTGATCAATAATATCCATCCTCAACCTCTTTCTTATCAATTAAAACTGCTGAACAACCTTATAACCCCAGTATACAGGTTTGCCCATCAGTGCATGTCTCAAACAGATACCCAAAGTATTCAATAATATACCAGTGAGTTTTATTATCCTTTCTCTGTTGTGGAAGCTTGGTTACAAGGCCCTGCCACTCCACCTTGTATATTATATACATATTATCTTTGGGTAAAATATCCTTTAAACTAAAGAGCCCAAAGTAAACAGGACTACGTGTTTTAATACTGAAATCCCTGAAGAGAGGTGTTAAAGATCCCCAATATAATTGTGGCCCCTCTATAAAATTATTTAATAATCAATTTATTCATATTGATTTAAAACAATAAACCATAACCAAACCACTTAACCTTGCAATAAGCTTAATCCAAATATTTCAAGGATTTTTGTTGAATTTATTGAATAATATATTTATTATTTATACTATCAACTCTGGTAGCTAAAGGATAGCAAGGGTCTTTTCATCCAGGAGGCTGACATCTAGAATAGGTTGCTAGTAATCTAGTCAAGACTGCCATGGAGCTCAAGGGAATTCAGGGTTTTTTGATTGGCGCGTTCAAGAAATCCAAAGAACTTAGAACCACCTGACAGTCAAGATCTTGTTCAAATGGATTGATGAAAGTTAGATTGGGTAAGATCTGCATGCTGATGGCTATGGAAAAATGATTTTAGTCAGAGGAAGTCAAGAGGTGAGAGGATCCCAAGCCAAATGGAAACCAAGTCTCTTTCTGGTGGTGATGAGGAGAGAATTCAAGACTAACTGGGGATCATATGTTCTTCATAGTCAAGGTAGAGTTTGACCAATTTGATTGAGCCATAACAAACAACTTGATCCTCATCCAGATTTGAGCAATCCTGATGACCAGCCTCATCAATACCATGGACAGGTTCAAGCCTCCTAAGCGTCTTTTGACATTTTCAAATCTTGATTGAGGAGGATGAAGTGTTCCAATTGCTGACTAGGTTTGATCCCAGGCTGGGTTGTTGATCTTGAGGAGTCTTGGATGTTGGGCTGAGGATATTCTGAGGATATTCAGAGAGAAGACAATAGGTAGAAGGATAAGATTTCACATATATCAGTCAGAGAGAAAGAAACCTAAGAAAAACATTACTCACCTGAGGATATTCAGAGAGAAGACAATAGGTAGAAGGATGAGGAAAGGAAATACTTCTACCAGCTTCGAGCTCTGTCCTCAGGTGGACACAATGATAGACATATCAAAAGAGTTTGACATGGTTAGTGGACATTTGAGGATAGGAAACAGGGCGCGTGCGTGTGACAATAAGTAAGGACAACTGAGTGGGGATGAGTTATGAATGTCATACTGTGATGGAAGTGACAGGAGACAGTAGAGATGGAGGAAAATCAAAAATAGAGAAAAAAAGACAGAAAAGAAAGAAAGAAATAAGAAAAGAGAGGAATAAGAGGGAACTACATGGGATTGGAGATGAAAGAAAAGTAATCCCAACATTGGAATCCTTCGCCTGGGTGAGTTGAGTGGTTAGGCTGGAATTAAAGACTTGATTGTTCCAATGAGCATGGTTACCACTTGTACCATTACTTGGAAATTTGGGGTTTCTCATTGATACACCAAAGCATCATCCAGATCACCCAAGCCGGTGATTTAATGACCCAACAAGTCTTCATCTCCCATCAGGAACCATAATACGCTAGAACCAATACTGCCACCCAAGCCACCAATGCTCAATCCATCAATTTGATGAGGTTGAAAGTCATTGGAATGATGGAGTGTTGATTTGCTTTGATGATCTTCATCAAGGCTACGGTTGGGATAATCCAAGGTGATGGTCTGCTTGATTGGGCTGGGAATTCTAGTTTTGGTGTGGGTTTGGAAGGCAATCAAGAGATGAGGATCATTGACCGGCTCCTTGCAAGTTCTTCTCAAGGCCAAGATTCCAATGGCGACCATGATGATCTCCTTCTGGTTAATTTTGTTTGAAGCGTTGGATGATGAGCTATCCTGAGGATGAATCAATGTGGGGAGATTGTAACCAAGGGCCAAGTTGGAGTAAAAGTTGAGAAGGGGAAAATCGAGGTTGAGGTTCTGATAGGTTTTTGAGCTGTCAGGGTGATGGGTTGATGGGTTAGTGGAATGATTATTGGGATCTTGTGACGATCTCATGAGGGGGGTATTGGACAAGATTGAAGATGGGGTGAGGGATGACATACTTTAAGGGATTGGTTAAGGAAGGAGGCCGTGAGTAGAGATCTGAGTGAGTGAGATGATGAGTTGTGAGGGTAGGGGGGTAGGATGAGATCAAAGAATAGGTTCCAATTGTTGGCCATCTAGTTGGATTGGAGGAGGATGGATAACCTGAGATGGTAGGACAGTAGTGTATGAGAGGCAATAAGGAGATGGATGTCATTGGGGGAGAAGGAGAGATGAAGAACTTGATGGATGTTGCTGTTTTTGGTGTTGTTGTTGATTCTGTTGCTGTTGTTGAGCTTTTTAGGGTGAGGGTGATTGACCATCCTGAAGGAGTGTGAGGGTGGATGAAGTAGATGGGGGCATTCAAATTTGAGAGAGTGCACTTGAACAAGATTGGAAAGATGATGAGAGAGTCAAGGGTTAGTCAAAAGATCAAAGGTGAGACAGAGGGAACAGGGAGACATTGATTGAAGATGGTTGGATTGTTTGTCAAATCATCTCCTCCCATCTTGTTCCCTCCCAATCATATACTTAGATTGGGGTGAGGATCAAGAAGGGATTCAAATCTTTGTACAAAATTTGAGGTTTGTGGAAGAAGAATTGGCAGTCCAGGAAAAGGGGATGAGGTGTGGGTGAAGCAATGGGGATGGGATTGGGATGGATTGGCCAATGTGGAAGTGTGGATGGGTGTTTTGCATGCCATCATGGTGGATGGATGATGATGCATTAATGGAAGGTTTAATGGCGGTTTTGAGGTTGGAAATCCGCCATTTTCATGAAACCCGCCTTTTTGAAATACACCAGTTAGGGGGTATGTGTATTTCAGAAACCCGCCATTAAAAATGGTGGGTTTCTAATGGCGGGTTTGCTAACTTTAATAAGCCCTATTAAAATTTTTTACAAGACACAAACGGTGTGATTTTAAATAATTAAGGTTTGGAGTGCCTTTCTAAGCTGTAAAGGAGAGCCTGGGGTGGGATAAAATGCTTTTTGAGGACATTTTGGGTCCACCAAGGCCTTTAAATATTGATTGAGGCCTTGAGGTGCTCGAATAAGGCACCCAAACCCCTGTCAGGGTCCATCTGGGCTAGAATTCTTTGGAAAATTTGATGATTGACATCACTTGTCTAATGTGACATTTCAAAATAAAAGAAATACAATATTATGGAAAGGAATTGAAATCTGAGGGTGGGGGAATTTTATTGAGGAATTGGGGGGCTGAAATAAGTTCCCCAGGTGGGGAAGAATGTTTTGGAGAATTGAATGATGAGAATCAATTTATTTAACATGAAATTTTAAAATAAAATACATATGAGCTTTTGGAAAGGAATCATAATCTGATTTAAATTTGACAAAAATAACTTCATGAAGTATTAGAGAAACAAAAAAGATGAATAAAATTTGTTTTATTTAAACAAAATGGAATATTTGGTGGAATTTAAATACATTTTTGTAAAACTAGAAAAAACACAGAAAAATTTTAAATTTACCTATCTTATAAGCAGAATCAAAATATTTTAAAAAATTCAAACAAAAATATGGTGTGTAAATCCCATTTTTTCAGCCACTAAATTTATTAAATATTTCATTTCAAGCATGCATGGTGCTAATAAAAGTCACCTTTTCATCAATAAAAGTGAGTTTGATGACGGGCCAAATAAGTCTGGTACCAGGCCCAGTTTATCTTAAAAAAAATAAATTGAACTGCATAATACATGATTATATTTTTCAAAGAAATTGATGATTTTAAAGTTGGGGGGAGGGAGCCTGCTTTCTTTGGTGCAAACAGATTCAATTGGTGTCAAGGGAAGCTTGGTTAGGAGCCAAGTTTTATCCCCCAAATAGGCAAAAAAATGAAGTACCACTTGGCCCACAAAAATTAAAACTTGGACAGGCACCAAGATCCACTTTGATAAAATATGGGCTCCTTATACTTTATTTTTCTTTTTTATTACTCTTTCTGAAACAAGTAATTCTTTTTGGGCTTGTTCTAATTTTAAATGGAGATACTAATAGAACAAAGGACAATGAAAGCATTGTGGGATCAGTGTGATAGTGTGAGACAAATGTCTTCAGGTCAATCCAGCAAGGAAGAAATAGAGTAATTCTGACCAGAAGTTCTGGAAGGGGTTATTTAGATTTTCCTTCTTTTTCTTGGTCTGCTCTTGGGGTTTTATTGGTGTTCTGGGTTTTTCCACCTGATATTTGTGGCAGGCCTGGTCTTCCTCTCAGCTTTTCTGTTACCTGGGTTCTTTTCTGTTGAGGGTATTGAGCTCAATGGTTGGTCTGGCTGTCTTATATTTCTTTCTAGTTCCTTCTAGCTGCCATTGTTTTCCTTTCAGTTGTTCTGTTTTCCTGGGTCCTGGTCTGAGTGCAAAATGATTTGGTCTTGGCTGGCTGACCTCAGATGGGGTGGTATGGTCCTGGCTGAATGCCCTTGGTTGAGGTGATCTGATCTTATTGGTATGAGTGCAGAGAGGTCTAGTTTTGACTTGCTGGTCTGAGATAGGGTGGTCTGGTCCTAGCTGGCTAGTCTGAGCTGAGGTGGTCTGAGCTGGGGAAGTCTTATCATGGCTGGCTTGTCAGAGCTGGGGTGGCCTGGTCCTGGCTGGCTGATCTGAGCTTGGGTGGTTTGGTCCCCGCTGGCTGTTCTGAGCTGGGGTTGTCTTTTCCCAGCTTGTTTTCCTGCTGGTTGGCTGAGTTTCTGGCTGACTGGCTGCTTTTGCTGACTGTCTGGTTGGCTTTATTGCTGGCTGGTCATCTGGGTTGTTTGATTGATTGGCTCTTTGCTTTTGTGTTAATTGGTTTGTTTGATTAGAGTTTTCTTGCACCTGGTAGTTTGTTGACAGTGGTTGGTAGAGTTATCCCCCAAGTGGGATAACTCTGGGCTGAAGTGGTTTCTGGAGGCAACTAGTTGCAACTACAGCAAGTTATCCCAATTGGGATAAATCCCAGGTGGTTGAAATTTAGTTTCTCAAAGAAACTACCAGTAAATTAACTACATTTTTATTTCCCCCCCTTTTTTTGTAAGATTTTAACACACTTTATACAAAATATTCTAAATTAAAAAAAATAAGCATAAAAAATATATCAAAATATTTCTTTGAGTAAAAATCAAGATTTCTGATGGAATTGAAATAATGTTTTCCCAAAAATAAAAAATAGAAAGAAAGAAAATTCTATACATAAGCATTGTATGAGGTGATTTCAAATATTTTGCAATATTGCAACAAAGGATTCATTGAGTAACATAATAAGCATATCAAAATTCAAATTTTATTTCTTTCAATTAAAATTAATTTTTCTGATGTGTAAAAATATTGTTTTACCAAAAATAAAAAATAAAAACAATTCCACATACACCTTTATAATTAGGAGCATCCTCATATTTCTTTTTATGTTTTTTATGAATGATTTAAATACCAATTTGAATTCATATTCATATTCAAAGAATAAAATTTTAAAATTTGAATTTTTTATTTATTTAATGGATAAATTTTCTTGTTAATATATCATAATATTCAAATATAAATCTTGAAATAGGTATATTCAAAATATTAATTTGTAGAAATTTTCTATGTCTTTTTCTGTATGGTAAAAATTTACATACATTCCAACAGAAGCTTGAATTTTCTTCAAATAAATATGTGTTTCATATTTTCATAATTATTTTTGTAGTAAATTATATTTTTGTTGAAATATTTCAATTTATGTGAATTATAATCATCAAACAGTTTTATGTAACATTTTTGCATAGTTTTCATGTTTGGTATTAATATATTTATATTTCAATGGAAAAATTGCATTTTTTGTTAATAAATCTTCATTTCAGGTTTTTCTTGTTTTTTATTACATTGAATTAATGATCCTGAAATATGCATTCATGTTTCAATTCCTTTGAAAATCTTATATTTATTTTAATTTTAAATTTCATGTTAACTCAAGGAATTTCCATTACTTAATTCTCCAAAACATTCTACCCCTGAAAGACCCAATAGGGAGTCTGGGGGCTTTATTTTAGCCCACCAAGGCCTCGATTTATGTTTAAATACCTTGGGGGGCAAAACATCCTTAAAACATTTTTTTTTCCCGCTCAACACAGTCTTCAAACATTAAAAAAGAGATCCAAACCTTAAATTTATATATTCAGAACTTTCATATGTTGGAATGTCTTTTTAAGGTTTGTAAGCCTTCCTGGGGTAGGCAAAAATGTCAGAAGGTGTGAATTTAGTAAAATATATCAACATGTTCATGAATTTCTTTGACAAAGGCATGAATATAGCACTAAAAAAATTCTAAAATCATGAATTTCTTAGAACAAGAATGTGGATTGAGTAATTTTGAAGGCATAAATTTGTCCTGGGCCTA
The DNA here is from genome assembly GCA_025617555.3 of Puccinia polysora. Lineage (NCBI taxonomy): Eukaryota > Fungi > Basidiomycota > Pucciniomycetes > Pucciniales > Pucciniaceae > Puccinia > Puccinia polysora. Next base: position 46,534,497 of record CM062628.1, on the reverse strand, counting down.
CACTTGCACCAATCTGTTATAGCTCAATACTTGGTGCACCTTCCATGCGTGGGTTCAATTCCTGAAAAATGTTTTATTTTTCCTCAAATTATCTACTTTCACAAGTCACAATCTCTCTTTGTCCGTTTGCAAGCTGAGAAGGGGAATTTCTTGTTGTCAAAACTCTACATCAAGAGGAATTTTTTTGTTGGTTGAATTCCTCTGCTTCTGGAACACTCAAGTAAAATGGAAATTTGATTTTATCAAACCAATAAAACCAAAATGTTTGGATCAATTCCAGTGTTGCAAATTCAAAATTTCCATCACTCATTACCTCTCCCAATCTTGCATCTCATCCAGTGTGGTAGGCAAAAACTTCCTGATAGCCATCAGACTCAATTTTTTACCTTAAAGTTAATTCATGTCCTCAAAAGAATTTCAAAAATGGATTCTAAAACAAAATTAACCTATGGTCACTCAGCCAAATTAACTCTCTATCTCATATGGATTGGCAAATACAGCTCAAAACAACTGCAGCAAACTCAAATCCCAATCAGGTGTCAAAACTCAGTGACAGGAAAATAGAAATACCTTGGAAAAAATCAGTAAATATCAGTGAAAGCTTACCTTGAAAACTTGAAAATACACTCTGGTGCTGTATTTTTCCACCAAATCAACACCAATCACATCACAAACATACAGAAGCGCTATATGCAAGAGAAACATGCATTTCCAACACCAAACACATCATCAAAATACACAAGGAATATATGCAAGAGACAAATGCACCACAAAAAAACCAGTAGAAATTAACTCATCAGTATACCCAAGCACCATATTCAAGAGGATTATGCAGCACCAATCAACCAACAAAAATACATTCATAATTATGAAAAATCACTATATGCAAGAGACGTGCGCAATACCAAAAAAAGGGTAATGTTAAATTCATGGCTACAACTGTGTGGTAGTTGTTTAGGGCCCTACACGGCCCATTTTGGACGTGGCGGCCAATAGACAGCTAAAAAGGGCCGTTTCAAACAGGCGCAACCCCTGGGGGGTTGTATAGGAGCCGTTTACCCCCCGGAAACGGAAATTTTGAGCCGTGTACCCCCATACATGGCTCAAATCTGCTGTTTTTGGGGGTGCGCAACCCCCCAGAAGTCATGGCAGAATTTTGGGCACGCCCTGGACCACACTTGGGTTTCCTCAACCCAAATTTGGGATCAAAGTATACTATGTGGGACAGTTGGACCACACCTAGAAATACCAAAGGGAAATTAAAGTGAAATCAAAGTTAAATCAATTGAAGTATCCTAGATATTAAAGTGAAATTTGACACATATTTCTTAACTCAAAAGTGAGCAAACTTTGCAGTGGTTCATTTGAAAGTTTGATTGAATACTGAAGTAGCATTGTAATCTTTTTGCATCATGGTAACAGTGGCCAGAACTCCTTGTGAAATGGCTGTGTTGAAGGACTACATTGATAGTGCCATTAACAAAGCTTTGGAAAAAAAGGATTTGGGTAATGAAACATTGGATGCCCAAATTGAATCCTCATCTAGGGTGAAAATTGAGGAACAAAATGTTTCACAATTGGATTTTCCCTCTGGTTGTGAGTAACATTGTATGTTACTGAGGTCCCTTCTGGATTTGATTTGATTCAAACTAATGGGGTGCATGTAACTAAAAATATGACTTAACCAATGAATTTTTACTAGATCCACTTGTTCCACCTCCTGTGAGAGCCTTTCCTACTAGGGAAGATGCGCAAAACTAATGTCAAACATGGGCTATGAAGCATGGTTATGCTCTGATGGTTTTTAACTCAAAGAAAAATAAATATGTGGATTTGGCCTGTGATTGACATGGTTCCTACTTGGGGAAACTCCTTACCAAATGGCTCTGCAAACTCACAAAAGGAAGGTTGGGTGAAATTTTTTAATCCATGCAAGTTGCACAAATTCAGAACCCTTTTGGCAACTCTCCTACAAAGAAACTCAACATAACCATCAACCATCAGAACCTCCCTCTGTGCATCCTCAAATGAGGAGAATTTCTGGGGTAGCCTTAAAAAATCTAATAGAAGGCATGAATGATGGGCTCAATACATTGCAAATTAAGAGAAAATTGAGTAAGATTGATGGCAGCAATTATATTGATGACCACAAAATTTATAACACTAAGCAAAAGGTAGCGCTTGAATAACTAAAGGAGAAAAGTGTTATGGACGTACTCTACAAACAGCTTGAAGAATCAAGTTAAATTCATTGGTGAAAATTCAGCGGAGAGGTTCACTGGGAGGCCCTATTCTTTGCCAACCCAGATTCATTAAAGCTTTTCAAAAAATTCAATTATATTTCTATGTTGGATTGTACTTATTACACAAATAAGTACAAAATCCCGCTATTGCAAGTTTTAGGAACAACAGCCATCCGTAAAACTTGCACAAAAGCTCTTGTTTTGATAAAAAAAGAAATATTTTAGTTATACAGTTCTTCTGTAAATGCATTAAAGGAGTTGGATTATGATCCTGAGAGACTTCCAAAATTCTTTGTGACGGACTGTGAAAAAGCTCTGATTTATGCAATTGAATCTAGTTTCCCAGAGTCATCAAGAAAATTTTGCACTTGGCACTTTTCTAAAAACATACAAGCAAACTGTAAAAGGGTCTTTGTTAATGAAATTGAAGGATGGAAAAGATTTATGACTCTATGGGCAAAGTACGGGGCCTCCAAGACCAAGGAGGAGGTGGAGGTCAATGATGCGGAACTCAGAGTAGGTCTCAATAACTGCTTCTTATTCTTCCTAGTTTTGGGCTCTGGCCTTTTGAATTGTATAGTGTTTCTTGAAAGACTATGAGGATGTGCTTGAGTATATGGAAAATAACATTTTCCCTATCAAAGAGATGTTTGTAACGGCGTGGACTTGTATAAACCCAGATTTTGGAAACAAAACAACTTCTTGGGTTGAAGTGGCCCATGCCATCTCAAATAATCTCTTGCAAACTCTTTGTGAAACATGTTGGATTTTTGGAAAAACCTTGACAGAAAATTTTCAAATCAAATTAAATTGGCTCAAGCATCACTACACAACTCTCAAATTAAGTTGGAGACAGTTCTCCCACCTGAAATTTTACAATTGGGATACAAATTTTCTTTAGAGGTAATTCAGCTTATTTGGGAACAATTCAAGAAGTTCAAACATGACCATGATGGTGATAGTGTGCACCAAGTCATCCTCCAAGACTATGGGTTTTCTCTGTTCCCACCAAATATGTGACCTTCTAGCATTCAGAGGATACGTGGTACCCAAGGATGTTAATCCTCAGTGGAGGTTGGACTATGACCCTTGCAGTTCTAGTTCTGTAAGTTGGCTTAATTTGGATTGTTCAAATCACTATGTGATTGATGCTTTTTGATCAATTATTCCTAATTCACTAATGCTTGATCCTTTTGAATTTTTGAAGTGCAAGGTGGACAAAATGCTGAGCATTCCTCAGTTACGTGAAAAGGTGAATGCAATGATCTTGGAATCTCCAGATCATGAGCAAGGCGGCCTATTGGAGTATATAATTTGAAAAATCACAAAATATCAAACAAAGCCAAGACTTGAACCTTAAGTCTTGCAATCAGGTAGGGGCCGGCCAAAATTGACAGATACGCGGAGAGAAACATCTTTTTTTGAGAATTTCAAAAAACAAATCAAGTGGTGTGGTTTTGTTATATAGTCTCTGATTGGGAACCGCGCTGCAGTTGGGGCGCTTAGGATTTGGTAGGTCAGGCTCAGCACCTGGATGCGCGTGATCTCAGCAGTGGCTGCTGCAGGCTCAGCAGCAGCTGCAACAGGCTCAGCATTAGGCACTGCGGGGCTTGGCATACTGGGCATGGGTCAGGCTTGATCGGATGTGGCGGGCTGCAGCCCGCTTAAACATTATGGACTCAACAATGGAGCCGGCCCAACCAGGTTTGTGGGAAGCTAGTTTGGGGAAGTAGGGCGGGGCAATTTGAGCTATGGGCGCGGTCTGGGCGTGCGCAAGTGCGGGCCAACCCGCAGGGCAGGGAATCACACAGCAGGCCAAGCGGATACGGACAAGCTGGGGGCTCCAAGTAGGGCGGGGCAGAGGGCTGTGTCATGAGAAGGACAAACTGGATGTAAGTAACCATAAGCAGGCAGGGAATGGGTTAGGGTTAGGCTAGGGTTCTGGGCTTGTGGGTTCTTTTAAATTTTTTTTTTGGGCTGCTACTGCGCTTGTACTTAGGTTAGGGTTGAGAGGGTGGGCATAAAGCCTGCACTCTCAATCCCAGCTCTGGGGGGGATCTTATCATTGGATCTTGGGACAAGGAAAAGGAAAGGGAAAGGAAAAGAGGAAAGAGGATGGATTGAGGATGGATGGATGAAAGGATAAGGAAATGAATGAAAATTAATCTCTTTATCTCTCTCTCTCTCTCTCTCTCTCTCTTTACTGGAGCATCTTTATCCTTACAAAAGCTAGGACCATTGATACCAGAACTCAAGGATAACTAGGGGAGTAACTTCCTCTTTTTTCCACATCTGGGGGTCTGGCTGGGAAACTCTTTCATCTCAATTCTCTCAAAGGTACTCAAGATTCTACCAGAAGTTTCTTCTCCCTCTTCTTCCTCCTCCCGCCATCTCCTCATCAACCCAAAGGATTACCCTCACACTCAATTCAACACCATGGATGTGGAGGGATTCATCTCACAATACAAAGTGATTTAAAAATCCAAAAGCGCATTGGATTCCGACAAGGGGCACTATGTCCTACTTTTCATCATGTGCGCAGAAGAGCTTTGGTACGTAGGAGAGATGGAATTCTACCAGAACCTGGATTGGCCAAATCTGAAGGGGGACATGTTGGCAAGATGGGGGAAGCGCAAGCCTTGTTTCTGGAAAGGAAATTTTAGACAATCCACAGCGGAGGCAGGCACGCGCAGCGGGGTCCAGTTTCAAGCAGATTTGATTACAAGGCAGGCCCGCGCGGCGGATTCCAGTTGCAAGCAGAATTTGATTATGAGGCAGGAGAGCCCGGCGGGGTCCGGTTGCAAGCCAAATCAGATTACAAGGCAGGCACCCGGGCGGTGGGGTCCAGTTTCAAGCCAAATCTTATTACAGGGCAGGCGCGCGGCAGGCTCTGGTTGCAAGGGGGATTGGATTACAAGGCAGCTTGTGCTCCCGCCCCACTGCCTGCAACCATCCCTTGGGTTAGTGAACTTGCAGAGTTGGCAAGGTATCTTGGAATCTATTTGAAGGTTATTCAGCTCCCTAGCATGCCTGCGCCCCGGGTGTGCATTTATGGTGACAATAGAGGCTATTGGCTGTCAGGATGGGAGAACCAGAAATTGGATTCAAACAAGGGATTGGTTTCCCCAGCAGAGACAGGATACGTGTTGGTAAAGCCAGTCTTGGCAGAGTTGGATCAGCCCATTGCTACAAAGCAAGTGAGGACAAGGGAATGGGAAGCAGATATTGTGCATGGCTTGGGAATCAATGGGCTGCAGGCAAGTCTTGCAGAGAAGGGGATGGGAGCGGATATTGCGCATGGCTTGGGAACCAACAAGCGGCGGATGGGTCTTGTGGAGAGGATAGGAGAGGGCCAGGTGTTGGAGGATTGCAACCAGAGTTGGACCCCTTTGACAGCGTGGAGAATAGATGCGGAATGGAAGGACACAAAGAGTGGGGAATGCAAAATGGGTGGGCCAACAACAGGCCCGTTGCCATCACGGCTAGCGGAGATTTTTGCATTGGTGCGGGGGGCTTCAGGTGAGGAATGGGAAGGGATTGGGCAGTAACGGTATAACTGGTGCAAAGGTAGTTGGGGTTGGAAGGGCTTTGGAAATGGAAGGCGTGCCTGGACGGAAGGTTGGGAAAATGGCCAGTGGACACAACCTGCGTGGGATTGGATGAGGCCCCCGCGTCTCTCTCTCTCCCGGAGGAGCAGAAGGTTACAAACGGCTGGGGACAGCTTCCAAGTTGGGGGGCGCTAGGGAAGAAGGGGAACCCTGATTTGGTGAGGGGGTGCTCTAGCCAGTTCACAGCCGGAACAACTAGACACCCCAGAATGTTTGTTTTCTTATTTCTGTAATTTTATTGGGTTCTTTGATTGGTACTGGCTTTGGGTTTTAAAATTGCAGGTACACGGTTGAGGCACAATTTTGGGTCCGTATACACAAGGACAAGCCCCGCAGAGGAAACAAAAGGTGGAGCAGAAAGCAGGACAAGGAAGCGGTACAAGGAGTGTATATATATATATCTGTTTCTATTTCTACAGATGGGCATAATGGGGGTTAGTATGGTGGGCAAGCTTTAATTGGTGAGGGAGTGTCCTAGCCGGTTCACAGCCAAAACAACTAGGCACCCCAGAATTAAGGGCACAGGGAACTGTGTGGCAGTTCTTTTGGGGCGGTCCAGTTATGTTCTGGGGAACATTGGAAACTCAGGAGGCGCGGACACGGATTTTTCTCTCACTGTCATTCATGGCGTGCAGATGCGGATCTTTCTCTCCCTCACTTGCTCAGGGAGTGGGTTGTCCTCACAGGATGACTAGCTTGGAAATGGAGGCGTGCAAGGGAAGCATGTATTTCTCTAAGAACTAAGCAAGGTGCTGATACATTTGATGGAGAAAGGAAAAGAAGAAAAGGGGGGCAATAGGCCTACACCATTCTCATCATCTCCTCCATTTCCGCCCATGAGGACGCCATTAATGCCTGGAATGTTGGCAGGAGGTTGCTTTGGGAAGCCAAGGATTGCACGCCAGGAGCCACAAAGAAAGTTTGAAGCATTGAGGTCAATTGTTTGGGAAAGCATTCAAAGTTGGCCGCCAAGAGGGCCATCGTGGTGGGCATCTCCGGGATCTTGGCCGGGCTTGGCAGAGGGGAGGATGGTGGCAAGGAAGGCGCTTTGGAAGGACCACTTGGAGGGCTCAATTCAAGAGGAGGCAACAACGCAATGAGGATGGGGGACAGTGGCAGCGGAGGAGTGACACTTGGAGTTTCCAGCCTTTTGTCCAAGTCTGCAGATTCAGGAGCCATATTAGGAGAAAGTTCAAGGGCCGGAGTAGGAGTGGTGTAAGACTCCAAACGGTGCTAGGCCGTGGCAGTTCTGCGGAGGGGAAAGGTGCTGTTTAGGCTGCCCTCCTGAGTGTTACAAAAATATTTAAATGTAACCAAGATCAAGGTCCAGAACCTGGTAAATGAGGAATCAAGGAGTAGAGGATAAAGATGATAATAGTTTGGTAGCGAAGGAACAGCACTATCTGAGACAAGATTATGCAGGGAAAACTTGAACAAAAGAAGTTAAAGTCTTCCTAGAGTTCAAAGAACAAAATCTGTTGTGTGTAAACAACGCCCACAAGCTAATAAATCTGGTCGTCAGCAGAAGATTGGGGATGATCAACTCAAACCCAAGAAACCTCCAGGTTCTCAATGAATCTGCCCAACTCTCCGCAATCAAGCACTTGAAGGGTACCAGATAACTGAGGGTGGCTGTACAAGACAAAGCACAATGTTTAAGAAGCTCTAAAGCAAACAGTAACTGATTTGAAGCAAGGATAACCTCAACACTTCTCAAGGGACTCAAGAGTAGGCTGGCAGAATGCAACTCCAAAGAAGCTAAGGGGAGGTATAACACTCCAGGTCTTAATCTTAATAAGACCTCTTCAATCAATTGTGATTGGCTCCAGAAAGGTGATCAGGGATCAGGACCAGTATGGTCAGAGAAAGGGATCAAGGAGTGGTATGACACACTCAAAAATTTTAACAGACAGAATTTTTCTTCAACCAGCAAGGCTATTGGTTGGTGATAAGGATCAGGGATCAAGGGTTGAGTATGGAGGCTCAAGGATCAAAGGTGTGCTGATTTCATGCTGGATCATTCCATGTTCTGATGATTTCCAATGATGATCAAAAAGGCAAGGGAGAGCCCCTCCTTATATGGGCAGGAGGCCCTGTTAGACTATATACAACGGATTCTACAAATAGAGCGGAAAAGGGAAGGCAACCATGTGGTCACTCGCGTCAGTCTGTGGATGGGCGCGCCTAACAATACCAGAGTCACCCACCCCTTGTCCAAAGGCGGAAGTGGGTGGGAGAGAGAAATGAACCAAACCGCCGCAGATTTCCGCGGGCGGTTGTTGGCACTCTTCCAAAGGCGGAAGCGGGTGGGAGAGTCCCAGGAAAGGTGACGGATGAAGTCCATGAGAGCGCAGATGGGCGGATAGGAGATTGGTTTGAGAAAGTTGAGTAAATCCTGACGGCCTTGAGATCCACGACTGATAGATCAAGTGCAATGGGAGGTTTGACGGATCCAAGGATTTGCCAAATGCTTGGGGGTGCGGTCGGGATGGATTCAGTAAATCATGGATGAGCGCCGCGTGATGGTAGCGATGAGGAGATGGGGACGCGCGACGACAAAGATGAAGACACGCAAAAACAAAGATGAGGACGTGCTATGACAACAGCGGAGATGACAAGCAACGCGGATGAAAGGAGCGCGGCGCGGGACGCGGATTAATGGAAGCGCAGTGCGCGCGGCGCGGCGCGCGCGCGCAGGTAAAGGACAGTTCAGATGAGCCTGAGGATAAGTTGTTCCGCCAGACGGTACGTTTGCGCAACAGTTTATGGATTGAGGTCTTAAAGCGGCCAGGGTGTCCAGGATGGGGCACCACATCTCTCCCCAACTTACAGACTGTCCCTAGTCTGCTCCCGAGTTTGATGCCATAGAAAAAAGAAAGGAAAGAAAGATGATTGAAACCGAAGAATGGCCATTTTGATCCTGAGAGTGGTTGAGAAAAAAATTTGTTGATCCGACCAAAAATCCTAGAAGTGGCTGAGATAAAATGAAGGAGGCGTCCCAAGTGCTCACACGCGTGGCTTGAAGTAGAGTTTTCACAAAAAAAAAAGGATCTTGCCCAGATGGTGCACAAATTGGGAGGACTTACTTCCGGACCAAGTCGCCTCCACAAGAGTGAAATTTCTTGACCTGATCAGCAGAGAACCTTCTGGCAATCTGAGTACCATCCAGCTCCTCCAAAAGATATGATCCACCTCTAACTTGACAGACTACTCGGTAAGGACCATTCCAGCGGTTAGAGAAAAGCTTTCCCCACTGAGTTTCCAAGGAACAATTATAAGCCAATACCAGGTCACCAGGGTTTAAAGGGTCCCTGATTTGATTCCGGTGTTTTTCTTCCCAATACTGAACTGATTTTGCTCTTGATCCCATCATCTTCTGATAAGCTTTGTTACGAATATCTTCACTCTGCTCCAGTTGCTTTGATCTGGCAACTAATAGGTCAGTAGTTGAGGAAACTTGTTCCCAGGGGATGCCCAAGAAAGACTCCATATCAAGATCAAGAGGAAGAACAGCCCTCTGACCAAAGATGATTTCATAAGGAGAATAACCAGTGGTTTGCTTGGTGGAAATTCAATCAGAGAAGAGGACCAAGGGGAGAAACTTTTGACAATTCTTGCCACTTTCACCAGCCAATTTGACAAGAGCAGCCTTCAAAGGAGCATGGCCTCTTTCCACCATGCCTTGTCCTTCAGGATAATAGGTAGTAGTAACTTTATGTTGTCCAGGGAGCGATTGGATCATTTCAGCAAGTTTTCCACCAAATTCTGAGCCACCATCCGTAGAATAAGATTGGGCCAAGCCATAATGCATTGTCCAAGTCTCATGAAGGAAAGCTGCTACTGATTCAGAGCTGAGGTTCTTAAGAAACTTTGCTTCAAACCATCCAGAAAAATCATCTCTAGCCACAATGAGTTACTTAGCTCCACCAGCCTTAATTTGAACCACATCCATAGCAATCCTCCCAAAGACAGTGGATTCTCCAGTGGGGTAACAAATTTCGGCCGGGCGCCTAAGATCACGTTTCTGGCACACTTCACAACTCCTACACCATTGAGCAACGGATTTCTTCAGGGATGGCCACCAGAATCGTTCAGATATTCGTCAATAAGTTTTGGTTTCCCCACAATCACCAAGGCCTTCATGGAGATTTTCCAGGATCAAATCTTGCTTGGAAGGGATAGTGACCACAACAAGTGCACAAGGAGTTGACCTTTTCATAAGCCTAGAACCTTGGACAAAGAAGTTGGAGGACTTCCTTTTAAGGGACCAAAATTCTTTGGCAGAGAGATCAGGGGGTCTTTGGAGAGTTGAAAGGTACTGCTCCAACTTAAGCCAGAAACCTTGCTGGAAACCAGAGTAATTTTTGGAGGAGAAGGCAAAGACAGGGCTGACCAAGGGTTCTTCCTCATCAAAATCCATTCCAATCTCTGATTCATTGTCTCCAATAGTTGGTCGAGATAAACCATCAGGCATGGTGAAAGATTTTCCAGGCCTGTGAACAATATCAAAAGAGAACAGCTGGATGAAAGCCACCCAACAAGTCATGGGAGCATTTGGGAGGCTGGGGGCATTGATCATTTCAATAATAGATTGCGCATCGACTTGTCACTCAAAGTGTTGACCCCAAAGGACAGTGTGGAAACTTTAGAGAGCAACCCCCCTGAAGTCGTCCTCGAGTTCCGGAAGTTATTGATCAAAGCGTCTGTAAGGAGATTGGATGCAGCCGTTCAAGAGAAAAGGAGAGAAGAGGGAAGAGATTCTGTTTTCCTAAGTCCGCTCCCCGCCTCCTCATGATACAATGATACGATCCCCCTACAACCCAGAGTCGAGGAGAAGGGTATTTGAGCCCTCCCCCTCAACCCTAACCTAAGTACAAACACAAAGACAGACTGGCAACCATGAAGAAGGAACCCTAGACCCAGAACCCTGACCCATCCCCCAACCCATACCCTATCCGTGTCCTATTCCACTTGCTTGCCTGCCATTACACGCATCCGGTTCGTCCCCGCGGCGCGGCCCTCTGCCGCGCACTTCTCGAAGTTCACCGCGATTGCCCATATCCGCCCGACGCGCCGTCGTGAATTTCCCGTCCCGTGGCCGGCCCGCGCTTGCGCGCGGCTGTCCACGGGTATAGCCCCGCGATCGCCCCGCTTTTTCCTTCCCCAACTAGCCGTTCCGAGAACCTGATTGGCCCGGCTCCATCCCTGGGTTGGAAATCCAAGTGGGTCGCGGCCCGCCTCCCTTAGTCAGGCCCGGCCCGCAGTCGCGTGCTCGATCCCGCCGCGTCCACTGCTGAGCCCGCAGCGGCCGCTGCTGAGAATGCGCGCACCCCAACTGCTGAGCCCCGACCTACCAGATGCTGAGCGCGCAGGCCGCAACGCAGTTCCCGATCCGAGGCTATATATTGACACCACATCCCCCCCCAACTTGAGTTCTGTCCCCAGAGATCCTTCCCATTGTCACCTTGGCCGTCCTTCGCGCCCTACCCCCTCTACCAACTCTAAACTCCGCTCCGCATCCCTATCCCTCCACTCCATCGTCATCATGGTCCGCTGCGACTTCTGCGCCCAAAACAGGCTTGAATGCTCTATTGGGTCCGGCCGCCGCGCCTGCTCTGCGTGCCGCCGCGGACACCGCCGCTGCTTGCTTAGCAAGGGTATACCCCGTGGCCCCAACCAATCCGGCTCTCGTCCTCGGCCGCGCAAGCGGGCTCGTCCGGACCCGTTTGTGGTTTCGGATGACGACGCTATCTCGGAGGACCCGTGGACTCCACCCGGATCACCTCCCCGCTGTCCTCGTCCGAACTCCGACCGCGACTCCTCTTCTCCGCTTCGCCGCGCGGGACCACCGCGTAAGGATGACTATCCGGACTTCGCGGCTTATCGGAGGGCATTGCGATTTTGGGCGGATCGCGTCTGGGTTACGCAAGGCGCGAGGGACCCGCAAATTGACGAAATCCTTAGGCGACGCGCTGCTCTGGCCCCGGCTCCTCCTCCACCCCCTGCTCCGGCTCCTCCGACTCCACGAGGCCCTACTCCTCCGCCCGCTGCTCCGGTGGTCATCTCATCATCGCCTCCTATCGGACTGGACCCTCCCGTTGGATCCCCTGAGCGCCCGTCCGCACCAGCCCCTCCTCCCACCGACTCTCCCGAGATCCCGGAGATTCCGGTCGTGATGGCGCTCCCGGCAGCCAGCTTCGAAGTTTTCGCGGAAAGGTCGACTACGATGCTCCGCCAATACCTTGCGACTCCCGGAGCCCAATCCTCGGAATCCCGGCGTGAACTCTTGGCGTCATTCCGGGCTCTACTGGCGTCGTCGAGGGCGGAAATGGAGGAAATGATGAAGATGGCTTAAGCGCCTCGGCCTCGTCCCCTCTTCCCCTTTTCTTTTTCCCTTCCCTCTTTTATCCGCTTTTTTTGTTGTACCGCGTTCCCTATTCATTGAGAGAGATACACGTCTCAAACGCGAATTTGTTTTACCAAGAAAAATCCGCGCCGCGCGCATCGTGAAGGCAAGAATGAGAGCCGGGTCCGCGCCTGAGTGAGAACTAAGCCGCGAGGTTGAGAAAATCCGCGCCGCGCCACGAAGAATGAGAAAATAAGAAAAAAAGTGACGAGTGAGAAATGATAGAAAAGGTGAAAGATTTCTCTTTTTTTTTTTTTTTTTTTTTTTTATGTATACCATCGCCGCGCCCGCGCCCTATCCCCCAGTTCCCCCCCCCAAACTTAGCTGCTGTCCCCAGCTGATGGCTTCAGCCAATGCCATGAGGGTCGCGTCCGTCGCCCGATCTCCCTGCATTCCTCCAAACCATGCTGTCGGTGCCTGATCCGTCCGATTCTCTGCCCCGGCGCGCTTCCCTTTCCCGTTTGGCGTCCGTCTCCTCCGCCGTCAAAAGGGTCTCGCCTCGGTTACAATCGCCCAACACATGACCTGCTCCCACCACCGCTTGTCCCCCACCTCCCATCAGATTTATCCGTCGTTCACCAACTGTTGAACCGCGTGGAGTATCCTCTTCTTGCTTTGTCCTCGCTCGCTTCCCGTCGTTAGACTGAACCGGTCCCGCCGATACCCGCTTCCCCAACACGCACCCCGCCTCTGCCAGCCTCAGATCAATCGGGTTTGCCGTCCGACTCTTGTGTCTTGTCCGCCCACCATCACCGTTGCTTCCACGCGCGCCCGTCCTTTCCGTTGCTGCCACTACCCTTTCCAAATGCGCGCTCTCCGCCGTCAAAGAGGTCTGGCTCGGGTCGCAATTCTCCAACGTGTGGTCCATCTCTTCCGCCGCCGCGTGTACCTTCTTCGCAAGATCCGTCCGCCGCTTGCCAATTCCCAGTCTGCACGGAGCATCAATTTCCCGTTCCGTTGTCCTCGCCCGCTTCCTGTCAGTAGGCCGCACCGGTTCCATCGAATCCCGCTTCCCCAACACGTTCTTAGCCCCCCCTGGGGAAACCAATTCCGCGTTTGAATCCGCTGTCTGGTCCCTTTGTCCCGCCCGCCAACGGTTGTTGTCCTTCCCATTTGCGTACACGCGGGGCGCAGAAGTGCTGGGGGACTGAATACTCTCCAGATAGGCCTCGAGGCCCCTTGCCACCTCCGTAAGTTTGCTAGCCCAAGAGATGGTCGCCGGTGGTGGGGCCGGAACATACTCTGCCCTGTAGTACTCCGGTTCCGCGTGGTCCACCTCTGCTTGCATCTGGGTCCCGTCGCGCGCGCCTGCCTGATACCCCCATTCCGCGGATGGCTTGAGATCGTCCTTCCGAAAGCAATAACCGTGCCTCCCCCATCTTGCCAGCATGTCCTCCTTCAGTTCCGGCCAATCCAGGTTCAGGTATCCTCCCATCTCCTCCACTTCCCGACGCGCTTCCGCGTCCTCGATGAACAGGACGACATGGCGCACCTTCTCAAAATCCAAAACGCCTTCAGAGTCCGCGATTGTTTCATAACGTGAGATGAATCGCTCCACCTCCGCAATGTTGAGTCTAATATGCGGGTAAATCCATGGAGTAGCGCGGAAGCCGTAGGAGGAGGAAGGAAGAGAAGCGGCTGTTGGTAGCATCCGTGAGTACCTTCGAGAGACTTTGACGAAAGTTATTTCCCGGCCAGACCCCCAGATGTGGAAACTTTAGAGAGCAACCCCCCTGAAGTCGTCCTCGAGTTCCGGAAGTTATTGATCAAAGCGTCTGTAAGGAGATTGGATGCAGCCGTTCAAGAGAAAAGGAGAGAAGAGGGAAGAGATTCTGTTTTCCTAAGTCCGCTCCCCGCCTCCTCATGATACAATGATACAATCCCCCTACAACCCGGAGTCAAGGAGAAGGGTATTTGAGCCCTCCCCCTCAACCCTAACCTAAGTACAAACACAAAGACAGACTGGCAACCATGAAGAAGGAACCCTAGACCCAGAACCCTGACCCATCCCCCAACCCATACCCTATCCGTGTCCTATTCCACTTGCTTGCCTGCCATTACACGCATCCGGTTCGTCCCCGCGGCACGGCCCTCCGCCGCGCGCTTCTCGAAGTTCACCGCAATTCCCCGTATCCGCCCGACGCGCCGTTGTGAATTTCCCGTCCCGTGGCCGGCCCGCGCTTGCGCGCGGCTGTCCACGGGTATAGCCCCGCAATCGCCCCGCTTTTTCCTTCCCCGACTAGCCGTTCCGAGAACCTGATTGGCCCGGCTCCATCCCTGGGTTGGAAATCCAAGTGGGTCGCGGCCCGCCTCCCTTAGTCAGGCCCGGCCCGCAGTCGCGTGCTCGATCCCGCCGCGTCCACTGCTGAGCCCGCAGCGGCCGCTGCTGAGAATGCGCGCACCCCAACTGCTGAGCCCCGACCTACCAGATGCTGAGCGCGCAGGCCGCAACGCAGTTCCCGATCCGAGGCTATATATTGACACCACAACAGTCTGTAGCTTCTTCAACATTCGGGCCACACCGCAAAGTTCCAGTTTTGGCTGGGAGTACCTGGATTCCACATCTGAGAAAAGAAGAGATTCATACAGAGCAGGATGATCCAAACCATTTTCATCTTCCTGGGTAAGAACAGCCCCAACAGATTGATAACTTGAGTCCACTTACAACTTGATCTTGCCGGCTCCGTGTCCATAAGTGATCTTTTTCAAAACAATGTCTTTCCCAACAATTGTTTTGAGCAACTGAAATGATTGTTTGCAGTCTTGGGTCCCAATCCATTCAGCATCATTCCTGGTTAAGCGACGCAAGGGAATACAGATTTTGGATAATGAGGGAATGAAGATCCTGACATAAGTTACAACACCTAGGAAACCTCTAACTTCCATTGGATTTATTGGGGTAGGCCAGGAGATGATTTTGTTGACTTTAGAGGTTGCCATCCTTCTTCTGTCCTTGCAGACTATCTGACCAACGATTTCCAAGGCAGGGACATAGGCGGCAAGTTTTGATCCAGAGACAGTAAGGCCAGATTCCTTGATTCAAAACAAAATTCTCTCCAAAACAGTAGCATACTCCCAGACAAATTGTCGGATTCCTGAGTGCCAAGGTAAGAGCTCATTATCATAGTCAGAAACTGGACCTTTAATTCCACCATCATTGATAAAGATACCCGCATGATCCGGGATTTTTTCCTGGAGGATCCACATCATCTGAGCCTGATAGACTGCAACAGAGTTGGTGGAACCTTGAGGCAATCGAGTCAACTGAAATCGACCAAGGGGAGTATAGAAAGTAGTGAGGGGAAAAGAAATAGGATGCAAGGATCGTTCGTCATAGCCACCCATAATTTCACCTAGACCATAGAAAGCTCTCCCAGAGAAGGATTCAACAAATTCTTCAGTGGCAGGCGGCATGCCAGAGTCTTTAATAGTAACTTTATTAAGAGGTTGGAGATCATGAACTACTCTAAGTTTACCATTACTCTTTAGAACACAGAAAACAGGACTGGAATAGCTAGAAGTCAATTGTTTGTATAAACCAGTTCGGACTCGTTTGCGGACCAACTTGATGAATTTGTCAACTTTAGCAGCAGGGATCGGGATCTTTTTCTTTTGCCAAGGGTCATGTTCAAATACCGGGATGATGTAAGGGAGACCATAGGATTCTTTCAAGAGACCTCTCTCTTTGTCACAGAATGCAATTGATTTTTCCCTTAGAGACAAGATATTTTTGATCAAATTTAACTCATCAGGAAGAAGCCATCCATCTGGACCAAAACTGACCACTTTCAGACGTTCTTCAGTGACCCAACCAGAGTAAATAAATGGACCAGTGAGGGATTTGGATAGACCACAGTAAGGATGGCGGGATAGCAGAGGACGCATAAGAGGAGGGTTGAGGTTGAGAGGCATTGGTTGGTTGACTGGCTGGACCTTCTTTGCAACTGGTTTGTACCTGGTGGCAAAGGAGATAAATTCCTGCTTCCTCCAAGCATTGACCAGTGAAACCTGACTACAAAAACTGAGGCCGTGTTCCAACATCTTCCAAGTCCAATGTTCTTCTGCGTCCTTGAAAGGTGCCTTCTCCTTAAAAGAGGATCCAAAAGATAACACATTGCTCACATGTGTGGCACAGGGTAGAGTTTCAAAAATAACAGTAGTAGAAGCCCTTGGTGGTGCACAATTGGGAGGACTTACTTCTACCCCAAATTGCCTCCACCTAAGATTAAACTCCGTCATACCAAAGCCACCAAGAAAAGGATCACGATCAAGATCTAGTTTAGACTCATTGCGGAGATTTGAAACCGGAATAGAAGATGAGTGATTAGGCTGAAAAGAAAAAGGAAAGGAAGATAGAACAGATCCAGACAGAGAAGAAATATTTTTGGATTTTTTGAATTTTTCATATGTTTGGTTTTTGATCTTATTTGGATGAGAAGAAAGTGATGAGGAAAAAGAAATATGGGCCTCTGAGGTGGGAGTTGGTCCATGAGTTGAAGTCTGAGGCTTAGTAGAACTACAACTATCAGTAGGGCCAACTATTCTGCTAAAAAATGAGGATGAAAGGAATGAGAGTTTTCTTTCTGCTTTCCTTTCAGGACAGATTTGGGAGGGTGACCAGGGAAGTCTCTTTCCCAACAACCAGAATCCAAAGAACAAAGGGGGACTTCAATCTTTCTGCCATCAGCATCAGGGAGGAGAATTCTCTCCCCAACTTGATCAGAAAACATCAGGGTAGCACCAAAGTCCATTAAGAAAGGCCTTCCCAAGATCATGGGACCATCCAGACAAGTGATCCAGAAGTGACAGGTGCCAACAATATTTTGACCAATTCAAACAGGAATATCCTCAGCAATACCAACCAGTTCACAGGACTGATTCCCAATTCCATAGACCGCAGAGTTGAAACTGACCCTTGGGCTAAGTTTAAGCTTGCAGGCCATGGAGTCCGAAATCAAGTTGAGCTGAGAACCCAAATCCACAAGGAGAGAAACCGTTTTAGTTGAATCACCAAGACAACATGGAAGAAAACCAAGAGGACAGGAATACAGGTTGGTATCTGAAGAGGGATCTGTTCCACCAGAATCCTCTATCAGAGTACCAGAGGAGACCTTTAATTTGTCCGGACCAATCTCCACACGTCAACAAGAAACCCATTTCTTCATCCCTTCTGCCACAGATGGAGAGATTGACAGGAGTTCAGCCACAGATAGATCGGGGATTTTAAGATCAGAAATCTTCTTTAATACTCCTTCCACAGCATTAGGGTAGTCCTTGGAGATGCCCCTCTCAAATCGAACTTTGGGCTGGGTGGAGGGAGGAAGATCAGGTGTAATAGGTGATGGAAGAGGATCTGAGAGTTGGGCAGGTTGAAGAGGGGGAGGATCAGTGTTGTCCTGGAACCTTTCCATAAGCGGTTCCCTTTCTACTTCCATGCCTTCCACATCAGAGGAAGGAGGCTCAGGTGAAGATTGGCGTTTAACGGGTTTTCGCAGAATGGAGGATGGAACAGGAGGAGACTTATGAGGTTTTGGTTCCTCATGGCGTTTCCTAGCTGGATCGGATTGATAGATGCCAGGGAAGCTGGGAGAAGTGATAGCTGGAGGATACCAAGGTTGCAGAGTTCCACATGATGATCGAAAATCCACAGAGACCAAGGATGCCTTCTTAGGGGTTGGTGGTTGGTATGAGGCCACCACATGACGGATTGGTTGAGACAAATCAAAAGGGATCAAAGCACCATTAGGAAGGAAAAAATTATTTCCCTTCTGCTCTACTAACTTCTCCTCCTTGTCCTTCTGGAGTTCAGGACATCTACCAGTACCATGGCCTTCCCTATGGAAATAATAACAAACTATAGTAGACTTAGGAACAGAATTAGCAGGTTTAGGAGTGGCTAAAGAGGATATTTTCTGATCTATTTTATTCTCAAATGCCTGAAGTAATTTAGTGATCTCATCTATAGTAGGTGTCTCCCGGTGAGTCTGAGGATTGGTTTTAGGTCTGCAATTGGCTTCCATCTTATTCATGATTTCGTTAGATGCGTGAAAAGAGGGGGCAAGGACTGGTTCAGTGATTTTAGGTTTTTCAAAGGTGAGAGCTGTTTGACCTTTCATCACTTTATCCACAGTATTCCTAAGAACCATGAAAGCAGGGAGCTTGAATCAATTGTCTCTTGTCGTGATCATGGATCCAGATTTCACCAATTCATCCTTAATTCTTTCCTGCACTCCTGGAGAGAAAGACTGAAAAAATTGCACTGAAATTTTGTCCAACTTATAAATGTGATTGTTCCGGATAAGATAGGACTGGATAGGGTCCCAAGATTTTCTGAAAGTCTGATAGTCAGAGGCTGAGGAGATACCACCATTGGAGATCCATTGAGAAACCAGGGCATCCAAGTGTTGCAAAGTAAATCTGGCTACATCTATTTTTCCCCAATAGGCTAACATAGCCTCCTTCAGGAGCCGCCAGTTGTGAGTTTCAAATCCCTCAAATGATTCAATAACCTCCATAACTTTGTCAGAAGAGATAAAAAACCGTAACTGATAAGCCATATCATATTCACTGGCACCATCCACTTCCGCAGCCATCTCATAGGAGTCCAGGAATTGTTTGACATTGGTCCCATTGAAGCCTAAATTTTTGTTCTGAGGTTTGATTTTGACCATCTTTGCCCGAGCAGATAAAGAGGATCCAGCAGATTCCATGTTGAAGGGTTCCTAAGAGATCCAAATAAGCAGAGTTCCAAGGTGGCTCACAAGTGTGGCAAGAGTAGAGTTTCACAAAAACAACAAGGATCTTGCCCAGGCGGTGCAAAATTGGGAGGACTTACTTCTAGACCAAGCTGCCTCCACGGATCAGAAAAAAAAGGAACAAAAAAAGAAAAGAAAAAAAATCGGATTGGATTTCGGAGTTGATTCTTCAAGCTGGGACTTTATATCCCAAGGTTGCTGGTTCAATCCTGGCCCGGGAGACCAAATGTAAGACTCCAAACGGTGCTAGGCCGTGGCAATTCTGCGGAGGGGAAAGGTGCTGTTTAGGCTGCCCTCCTGAGTGTTACAAAAATATTTAAATGTAACCAAGATCAAGGTCCAGAACCTGTTAAATGAGGAATCAAGGAGTAGAGGATAAAGATGATAATAGTTTGGTAGTGACGGAACAGCACTATCTGAGACAAGATTATGCAGGAAAAACTTGAAAAAAAGAAGTTAAAGTCTTCCTAGAGTTCAAAGAACAAAAGCTGTTGTGTGTAAACAACGCCCACAAGCTAATAAATCTGGTCTTCAGCAGAAGATTGGGGATGATCAACTCAAACCCAAGCAACCTCCAGGTTCTCAATGAACCTGCCCAACTCTCCGCAATCAAGCGCTTGAAGGGTACCAGATAACTGAGGGTGGCTGTACAAGACAAAGCACAATGTTTAAGAAGCTCTAAAGCAAACAGTAACTGATTTTAAGCAAGGATAACCTCAACACTTCTCAAGGGACTCAAGAGTAGGCTGGCAGAATGCAACTCCAAAGAAGCTAAGGGGAGGTATAACACTCCAGATCTTAAGCTTAATAAGACCTCTTCAATCAATTGTGATTGGCTCCAGAAAGGTGATCAGGGATCAGGACCAGTATGGTCAGAGAAAGGGATCAAGGAGTGGTATGACACACTCAAAAATTCCAAAAGACAGAATTTTTCTTCAACCAGCAAGGCTATTGGTTGGTGATAAGGATCAGGGATCAAGGGTTGATTATGAAGGCTCAAGGATCAAAGGTGTGCTGATGTCATGCTGGATCATTCCATGTTCTGATGATTTCCAATGATGATCAAAAAGGCAAGGGAGAGTCCCTCCTTATATGGGCAGGAGGCCCTGTTAGACTATATACAACGGATTCTACAAATAGAGCGGAAAAGGGAAGGCAACCATGTGGTCACTCGCGTCAGTCTGTGGATGGGCGCGCCTAACAATACCAGAGTCACCCACCCCTTGTCCAAAGGCGGAAGCGGGTGGGAGAGAGAAATAAACCAAACCGCCGCGGATTTCCGCGGGCGGTCGTTGGCACTCTTCCAAAGGCAGAAGCGGGTGGGAGAGTCCCAGGAAAGGTGACGAATGAAGTCCATGAGAGCGTGGATGGGCGGATAGGAGATTGGTTTGAGAAAGTTGAGTAAATCCTGACGGCCTTGAGATCCACGACTGATAGATCAAGTGCAATGGGAGGTTTGACGGATCCAAGGATTTGCCAAATGCTTGGGGGTGCAGTTGGGATGGATTCAGTAAATCATGGATGAGCGCCAGGCAACGGTAGCAATGAGGAGATGGGGACGCGCGACGACAAAGATGAAGACACGCAACAACAAAGATGAGGACGTGCTATGAAAACGGCAGAGATGACAAGCAACGCGGATGAAAGGAGCGCGGCGCGGGACGCGGATTAATGGAAGCGCAGCGCGCGCGGCGCGGCGCGCGCGCGCGCGGGTAAAGGAAAGTTTGGATGAGCCTGAGGATAAGTTGTTCCGCCGGACGGTACGTTTGCGCAACAGTTTATGGATTGAGGTCTTAAAGCGGCCAGGGTGTCCAGGATGGGGCACCAAAGCGGGAGGAGGGGGAGCTTTAGGGTGGCCTGAGGGGGGGCCACGCTTTTCCTAAGTATTCCCTCAATGTGGGGATCCCTTGTGCCTTGGGTAACCCGGACGGGATCCACCCAGTATTGAAGAGCAGACCGGTATGCCACAAAAGTTGGGAAATCCTCCTTCTGGGGCGGTCCCGCGCAGCGGAGTGGTGAGGTGGAGTTGCGTTCCTTGCTTGGAGGAGCGCAGCAGCAAGGCAAGCCAGGCGGAGTCCACAAATCCTCCAAAATTTTATTTTCATCCAAAACCATGAATGGATCCGGACAAGCCCTCTTGCGCGGCCGCAGGCAAGAACCAGATTGAGAAGGGGCCCGGGGCATTCCTTTGCTAAGGGAAAAGCGGCAGTGGCGGCGACAACAGGCAGTGCACGCGCTGCAACCAGGGACAATCAAGCAAACATGCCTGTTTTGAGTGCAGAATTTGCAGGGTATCATGGAGATAACAGAGGAACGGTGGTGGTAGGAGGGCATAGGTTGTGGGAAAAGTTGGTGGGTGTGGGAAGGGAGCGCGGTAATGGTCAAGGTATCAATTGGAAGAACTCTGGGGACAGAACTCAAGTTGAGTGGGATGTGGTATTGTTATATAGTCTCTGATTGGGAAACGCGCCGCGGTTGGCGCGCTTAGCATTTGGTAGGTCAGGCTCAGCACCCAGATGCGCGTCATGAGAAGGAAAAACTGGATGTAAGTAATGGTAAGCAGGCAGGGAATGGGTTAGGGTTAGGCTAGGGCTCTAGGCTAGGGTTCTGGGATTAGGGTTTCTTTTACATTTGTTGTTGGGCTGTTATTGCTCTTGTACTTAGGCTAGGGTTGAGAGGGTGGGCATAAATCCCGCACTCTCAATCCCAGCTCTGGGGGGGATCTTATCATCAGATCTTGGGACAAGGAAAAGGAAAGGGAAAGGGAAAGAGGAAAGAGCATTGATTGAGGGATGGATGGATGAAAGGATACGGAAATTAAAGTAAATTAATCTATTTATCTCTCTCTCTCTCTCTCTCTTTACTGGAGCATCTTTATCCTTACAGAAGCTAGGACCATTGATCCCGGAACTCCAGGATAACTAGGGGATTAACTCCCTCTTGATTCCACAGCAGGAAAATAGGACTGGAAGGGTGCCAAATAAGAAAAGAAAAATATTGTAAGTATTTTATTTTGGGAAATGTTCATTTTTTGGGTTTAATTAACTGAGTAACTAATGATTAATTGTTATCCAAATTCAGAAGGATCAGAATCTGAATTTCATAGTTCAGAGGAAGAGAATGAAAGTGAATTGGGATCACTTAATTTGGATAATGAATCCTCTTCAGAAGAAGACAACATGCAGCAAAGCTCAGCCAGAAGCAGATCTTTGGTGAGTATTCATTTGATTGATCTGATCAAACAAATTAATAATAATTTATTTTTCAAGATAGGAGCCAAATTTGAAATAACTCAATCAAATACCCAAGAAATTTGATAAGTTCTTGGGTGAGTTTTGGGATCCAATTGGAGATGGGAATGTTACAATATGGATGCACCCAGGTAATGTTCATATTAGTGTGTAATCCAAATGGGATGCACAAATGTGCCTCCATGGCCCATTGCACATCATGTGGGCCATGTGGGCCTATGTGGATGTTATTGGTTTTGGGCATTTGGGCGCCAAAACACGTTTTCCAAGTCAATTAGGATGGGGGCCTTGACAGGCCCCTCAGGGTGGATGGGCCACCTTAGCCAGATGGACTTATCTGGGAATTGATGGCCCCAAGGATTATTATGGAAATACTTGGGAAGAGGGGCTGGCCGGCCAAAGTATGTTTTTTGGGTTCATCAGGCCTTGGCTGCCCATTGGGCCCGCTTCCCATGTTGCTGACCGCTTGGGGCTGCTTGTTTCTCACCTGGGGCCCATTTTGGGGCCCAAGGGCCCGCGCGGGGCTGTTTTAGGGGGGCAGGGGACTTTGTTTGCTGTCCCCCCACCCACTGTGTGCTGGTCCGTGGCCCCGCTTTCCCCACCTGGCTGGTCCTGGCATCCGGGATGGGTTTTGGTGGGGTGGGCTGGCAGCCCCTGCGTTTCTCCCTTCCCTTGCTTGGTTGCAAGAGGGAGCAAGGATGGCTGCTCCCTCCTCTACCAGACCAGCCAGTTGGTTGTAACAAAGGCAACTGGCGGGGTGGGAGGGGACTTGATCACCCCCCACCTCAAGTCAATTAAACTAGGACCAGGCTGGTTTCAACAAGATAACCAGCTGTGGGGGGGGAACTGATCACCTCCCCCACCAAGAGAGGGGCCATCTCCCCCCCCCCTTTACCAAGGGGGAGGAGAGACAACCCCGGGGGGGACTTGACCACCTCCTCAGGGTAACTCTGTGTTATGGACGATGAGGGTGGTACCTGATCACCCTCCCCATTGAATGTTAGTTGAGACTGCCACTGCAACCAATGTGGTTGTGGCAGCAATGGCAGTACTGGACCGCCATGGGGGGAATTCCGTCACCTCTCCCCTTGAATGTGAGATTAGCGGTGGGGAATGCATGTCCAATGGACTTCCACCCCTCCTGGTGTGTGAGTAGCACCAAGCCACCCTCCCTGGAGGGTTTTCTTGTCCAATTGATGTAAGTGACACACCCACCGGCCCGGGAGGGGCTGGTGGGATAGGCTTGGGTTCATGGAAACCACCCCAGCCATAAATAATCAATGAATAGTAGTTATTAGGGAACAAAAGGGCCAAGCCATGCCAGTTGGACCGTATGGGTCCAACCAGGGGGGTTTCCAACGGCCACAGGGGCTTATTGGGGCCAAATGGGCCCCTGCCTTGGTATTTAACCATGCAAAGCTAGTTGTAGAACCTATAGATAAAATTTGAGGTGGAATTTTTGCCTTTTGATTTTCATTGCATTAGCTCCACATGAGCACCATCTTTTGTGTTCAAGGAGCTCTTATCCCTTCTGTTTTTGGTCCATTCAATAATCAATTCATTCAAATTCACAAGTGTGCCATTTCCTCTGCCTCATATTAAGGATCAATCATAAGACATTATTTTCTCAGAATTTCTTTTGCTTTAAACACTGCTCTTTGACTAAGCTTGTGGGCCAATAAGGCTCATAGGGAATTGTGGATTTAGAGTCATTGATAAGTCTCTTGGTTACAATTAACATGGATGGTTTGAAGTGAAAAAGGAAATGATTGAAACATTAGAGAAACATAAAGCATGATAAATTAAGATGCTTGGTGGTGCAAAAGAGGTGGAAAAGATTAAACAAAGTCTTGATGTTAAAGAAATAAATCAAATGATTCCCTCTTCTCAATGGTTGGCTAAACTAGATATGGGACAAATATTAGCAGACACATACACCAGACCTATATGTTTCATTTCATTGGAGTTATTTTTTTCTTATAATCTAATGAAGAATGGTGTTACAAATCAATCAGACTCTATTTATATTTCCTTTGTAAACAATAAACCCTGGGTTCTTTTGGTACTTGAGGTAGAAATGATTCCAATCCCGCCCATTGTAGCAAAACTGTGTTCCTTGATTTCTAAAAAAGCCTTGGGTTGTGTTGATCATCTCAAAGATCAACTGCAAATGTATTCCAAATTATAGAGATTATAGGATTTGACTTCATTTCATTATTGGGGTTCATATAAATTGTAATTCTAATGCAGCTAACAAGTTCTATTAATATAAGGGGTTATCACATTTTGAACATCATTATGTTGAGTTTTTTTTTTTAACATCATTATATTGAGTGTTTTGAATGAGATTTTATTGGTAATTCAGTTCAGCTTGTTTTGGGCTGATCCCATCATGAGGATTATTTTTACTTCTTGTGATGAGATCAGCTTAACACAAGTTGAACTTGTTTTTTTGGTGCTTTTACTTTAGGGCTTGTCAAGTTACTTGTCTTTTTTTTTGGTTTTTTTACTTTAGGGCTTGGCAAGTTACTTGTCTTTTTTTTTGGTGTTTTGATTTTAGGGCTAGTCCAGTTATTTGTATTTTTTTTTTTTACTTTAGGGCTATTCCATTGGATAGTACCAGTTTTTTTTGTTTTTTATTTATTTATTTATTTGTTTGTTTGTTTTTTTTAACCAAAAAATGAACATTTTTTGATTTTTTTGGTTGATTTCTGTTTTTTTTGGAAGGTTTATTTAGTTTATGGGTTATTTTATTTCCCTTTCATTCCTTTTTTTTTGGATCACCACAGTCCGGTGCTGTGTGGGATTCCAAACAACTAAATTCAAGCCGTGTGGAGTTCTACACAGCTTGAATGTTGCCGTGCGGCATCCCACACAAGCCTGGACCATGGTGTGTGGGCCGCATGGTTTCCACACAAATAAATTTGAGCCTTGTGGGGTTCTACGCGGCTGGAATGTGGTCGTTTGGAATCCCACACAAGCCCGGACCCTGGTGTGTGGGCTTCATGGTTCTTTGATCCATGTGGCACTTGGAATGGCTTGAATGTGGTTGTGTGGCATGCCACATGGCTCATTTTGAGTTTTGTCCACAGCTCAATGGGCTGTGAATTTAACATTACCCAAAAATAAAAACAGTGCCAATCACCTCATCATTATGCACAAGACCTCTATGAAGGAGAAAAAGACCACATGCAACTCCAAAAAAAACCAGTAACAATCACTTTATCACAGAAAATATGCAATATTACACATAAAAAAAACTAACATCAGTCACCTCATCAGCATACAGGAGAACCACATGAAAGATGAAAATTAAGTACAAACCAAACCAGAACCAATCTCCTCATCAGCATATGGAATAAATATCTTCAAGGACCACATGCAGTGCAGACCATGTCTCAACATATCACAAACAAGAAGAAGTACCTCATTTCTATACCCATGTGGTATCTGCAAGGAGCGCATGCAGTTCCAATCATGTGTAAAGCTTTTCCCAAAAAGCATAAATAACTCATCAGATGGTACCCAGTTTTTCCAAAAAGCATAAATAACTCATTTGGCTGTAAAAAATTGTATCAAACAGAAGATTCCCCATGAAACTGTACCTTCCTGTGAATTACAATTACAGAGAGAGGCCCAGAATTGCCCTGAGTGGAGCCCTGTGAATCCCATGTGGAAGAATTTTTTGTTGTATAATCACCCCCAGCCACTACCTCATGCCTCTCAGGAAGTTATCCCCCAAATTATTTATCAACAAATAATCAATCAGTGGTAACTACAGAATTAAAATTTTATCAATGAAACAATCATAGATAAACAGGAAATCAAACAAAAAATTCAAAGAATCATCTTTGACCATTGAAAAATCTGATAATGTGCTTGAATAAGGTTTCTTTGGTAAATCAAATTATTCAGCACAAAAATGATAAAGAAAAATAAGTGCATCAATAAATAAAACTTGAAAAGAAAAGCACAATAAAAACAATAAAATAAATCTCTCCCCCACCCAGCTCCCTATGGGAAAACTCATCCTTGGGCACTCTCCTAGTCTTTCTCTTCAAGAAAAAATTATCCTTTGCCATTTGAATACTGTTTAAAGATCAAATACATCCAATTAACCACTTTTTTAGTACTCAGAAATAATCCAAAACAATGTGTAATAATATTCAAAGATACTTTCAATCACAGTTAATAATAAACCTACATCTGATCTGAAACCTAGTTTAAGTCTCAAAGAAGCCTGAAATAAACTTTAAAGAAATCATTGTGCAGATTCACTATGGCTTTAGAAGGACAGGCAATTTAAAACCACCTTTTTGAATAATACTGTGAAAAATTAAAATTAATACTAAATTCACCTTCAAGGACTTCCAGAAAACTATTTTCTAAATTAATCTCATATTGAAAGGAGTATCCATATCATTAATTCTACAGACTAATGCTCGTTTCACCTTTTCATAATCTATGAAAACTTAAAAAATATCATCTTGGATTTGAACAAATATTTCTGTGAATTGAATACTCTTTGATAATTCTCTGAAGTTCTTGGAGGGTATATAGATTAATTGTTCTGTTAAAATTTTGCATATCACTATTTCAACTTCTGAATCTCTTCCAAAGAATGATAAAAGTGCACATGATTTTGATTTATGATGGTTAAACTGAAGAATAATAAAATTTCTTAAATATAGTTAACTCTAATTTCCATTCCATTTATATTTATTTTCTAAATTGGAAGCTGAAAACATTCCTCCACACTGCATTTAAAATAACCAAATAAAAATGAAAGTTCTTTTAAATCCATTTGATTCCTTGAATCTCTCATTCATGGTAAAAAATAAGCTCTAAAAGAAAAAATTTCAGATTAAATAGAGAAGGTTTTCATTTTCTAAAGCAATTCAAGCACTGTTGAATCTATACTGTTTTTTGATAAGAAGGATGGTGGTTCAAAACTATACATTGATTGTTGAAAAATTGATGATTTTACTAGAAAGAAGCAAAAAGCTATTCCTATTAAGACTAATTTACTAAAGTTCTTCCATGGTTCTACTATTTTTTAGGAAATTTTTTCAAGGGGATGTAAAAGTATTCTTCCAATTAAGGAAGGATATGAAAATTTTTCAGCATACAAAACTTAATATGGAAGTTATGAATATCTTTTTATTAATTTTTCTTTTACTAATCCCTATTCTTATTTCAAATTTATTGTTCATGAAATTTTCAGTGACCTCTTAATTACCTATTTTTTGGTATGCCTCAATGGATTTTTTATTTTTTGCAAAATCTCAAAACAATACACAGCTCACACGGGCAAATTCCTTCAAAAAATGCAGAAAGAAAATCCTTATTCTCAATGTTTGATCTTTGAATTTCATTTTTACTCTGTTGAATACCTCAGCTAAATGATATCCAAGTAATCAATTGAAATGTAAAAATAAAAGTTCAAATGTATTTTGAACCAGCCCAAACTAATGAACAAAACAAATTTACAACATTTCTTGTTTTTCTAAAATTTTCATTTCATTTTTATTATTGAATGCTCCAGAAAAATCCATATTACCACCATTAAGTGATCATTGTATATTTTTCCACTCCATCCTGAAGAGCTATGGTGATTTGAAAACCTTGAAAAGGTGTCTACCAAAGCTCCAATTCTTTTTTATTTTGATGATACCTTAAAGAATATTGTGAAGGTAGATGCTAGTGCTTATGCTCTTGGAGAATTCCTTTGTCAAGGTTGACACTCATTTTCTGAAAAATATATTTCTTTTGATTCTTTAAAAACTGGAAGCTCTGAACTAAATTAAAAAATCTAGAAAAAATAATTAATTTCCACTGTATAGGTTACCAAATCTGGAGGTCCTACAACCTAAATCTGTCTGATAATTTTCAATTTCTTACCAATAGTATTTCCTTGTATTTTATGAACTCTAAGGTTTTTACCCACCATGATTCCTTTAAAGCTTAACTTCTCTGTGAATTTTATTTCTTTACTCCCTATTTACCTGGAAAAAATGGGATCATCCATGAAATTTTTCAATTTTGAGACAGAATTTACTCAAAGGGGGGATGGCTTATGCACAAAAGAACCCAGGAAATTTCAAAAATAATTCTGGGAAATTTTAAATCTTCAACCCTACACAATCCATTCAAAAATTAAAATGGATTATGTGGCGTGGTTTGCGACCCATCTTGGTTGGGAACGGCTTTTCACAACTCAAAATGGGTTTTGGGGTGTGTTTTGCAACCCATCTGGGTTGTGAAAGGCAGTTCACACCTCAGATGGGTTTCAAAAAGCTGTTCACAACCCAGATGGGTTGCAAACCGCGCCATGGGACCCATTTTGAGTTGTGAACGGGTTTTTTAGGGTTTGGAAAATCGAATTGCCCAATAATTTTGAGACCTCCAAAATATTTTTCCTTTCCACAGAAAATTTTTATTGAAAATTAAATTGAAACAGACTTGAAAGTCCAATAAATAAAACAGAAATAGGCTCACAATAAATTCATGACTTCAGAATTACTGAACCCAAGCCTTTTTTCAAAGGAAGTGTTACTTCAGAAATTTTCTTTTTTTCTAAAATAATGAGTTTCTGAAAAAAAAGGAATGAATATAGTAGTCTTGCTACTAAATTAAACCGTTTTGGTGTGTTTTTTCCACCATTCATTTTGCTACTATTTACAGAGCAAAGTGTCAAAGTACCAACAAAAAAAAGAAAAGAAAAAAATAACAAAATAACATAGATAAAATAACCAAGGAGTGAAAAAAACCCAAATATTATTGAAAAATTGGATTCCCCACCAAAAATTAGGTAGTTTTACTCACTGACCCAAACTTTGAATTCTAACTCCTTAATAAATTTAAAAAAAATACTAGAGAAAGCCCAGAAATAATGGCACCACCCTTGAATCCTTTGGCCATATCATTTCATACTCATTTTCAAATAGAAGTTTCACCCCTAAAGTTCTTTCAGAATTGAGTAATTATGTATATTTTAAAATTCATGATCTGAAAGGTGTTTTTTTAAATTCCTGCACACAGCCTGCGCTCCAAAAACCACCCTGCATGCATAAATTGGTCCAGGAACCAAATTCAAAGGCTGCAGCAGATCTGATCCATGCATCCCAGATATGCAAGAACCTAAAAGTGCTGACAGGTATTGCACTTAACCATTAAAAGATATGGTGTTTCCACTGAGGTTGGTTGGTTTTTCAACTCAGTGTTTTTTTTGCTAAAATATGGTTGGCAGGTGCTCAATGCTGCATGGAAGTCAGTAAACCACTGCTTTTCAGGTGTTCAACCAATGGAGGTGTGCAATCAACTGAAGGATCCAAGGTTTTAGCATTGTGAGTTTATCCTGTTGGTTTTCAAAGTCATGAGGATCACAAAAGCAGAAAAATCACTTCTTGTTGCTCTGACTTGATCAATGGCCAAGTTGGGCTGATGACCCAACAAGATGGGAACCCCTTGGCTGATGCCCCCATCAACAAGCCAGGTCCAGAAATCAACCACTGCCTTTCACATGACCAGCGGGAGTTGACCACCCAACCAAACTCGCTGGATATACCAAACGTGGATTAGCCATGCATATGTAATTACATGAAAAATGCATAGAGAATGATCTGGAACCATGAAATATCAAATAAAAACATTGAAAATTAAATTACAAAGTATTTAAAATTGAAAAACAAATAATAAAAGGTACCACAAAATCAACACATCCAGTCCTTTGAATAAAAAAAACAAATCAAGAGATCAATAAATTAAATAATTATCAGTAGATTATGTAAAATCAATAAAAGCTCACTAATGATAACTTAATTCAACTCCAAATAGTACAAAAATGAATTACATGCAGGATAAACAAATTAATTAATAAACACATCAAAATATCCTGATCCAGAATCATGCACTGATCCTACAGATACACTGTCAGATGAGCTACAGCACCAAGATTATGTGTCAAACAAGCCCTGAATGGATCTATAGCCTCATCAAATGAGCCCTACCCTCTCTACATACCTTGAAAAGGCTCTCTTAAGCCAAAAAGGTATTTATACAGCACCTTTTTTGTATTTTCCCCAAAAAGAAATTCATCAGTTATTATCCAGGTGTGATGATAAATTTGCGTCCCAAATGAGCTGTGTAAACAACTCATTTGGGCCGTTTGGAATTCTAAACAGCTTGATTGTAGTTTTGTAGCCTCCATACAACTCAAGTGTAGTTGTGCGGCCCCCACACAACAACCTGGGTTGTGTGGCACAACACCCATTAAATACATTCAAGTCGTGTGGGGCTGTACATGACTTGAATTAAGTTGTTTTCCATGCCACACAACTTCAAGTTTTGTGGGCCAAAAAAAATTCAACAAATAAAAAGTTAAAATAAACTAAATAAAAATACAAAAAAAAAAAAACAGAAATCAACCAAAAGATCAAAAAACATTAATTTTTTGGTTAAAAAAATAAAAAATAAAAAATAAAAAATAAAAAATAAAAAATAAAAAATAAAAAATAAAAAATAAAAAATAAAAAATAAAAAATAAAAAATAAAAAATAAAAAATAAAAAATAAAAAATAAAAAATAAAAAATAAAAAATAAAAAATAAAAAATAAAAAATAAAAAATAAAAAATAAAAAATAAAAAATAAAAAATAAAAAATAAAAAATAAAAAATAAAATATAAAAAATAAAAAATAAAAAATAAAAAATAAAAAATAAAAAATAAAAAATAAAAAATAAAAAATAAAAAATAAAAAATAAAAAATAAAAAATAAAAAATAAAAAATAAAAAATAAAAAATAAAAAATAAAAAATAAAAAATAAAAAATAAAAAATAAAAAATAAAAAATAAAAAATAAAAAATAAAAAATAAAAAATAAAAAATAAAAAATAAAAAATAAAAAATAAAAAATAAAAAATAAAAAATAAAAAATAAAAAATAAAAAATAAAAAATAAAAAATAAAAAATAAAAAATAAAAAATAAAAAATAAAAAATAAAAAATAAAAAATAAAAAATAAAAAATAAAAAATAAAAAATAAAAAATAAAAAATAAAAAATAAAAAATAAAAAATAAAAAATAAAAAATAAAAAATAAAAAATAAAAAATAAAAAATAAAAAATAAAAAATAAAAAATAAAAAATAAAAAATAAATAAAAAATAAAAAATAAAAATAAATAAATAAAAATAAAAATAAAAAAACCGCTGAAGACAACCAAAACACCAAAAATTAAATGAATGAAAGATTCTATGGAGCAGCCCTAAATTATAAGTGCCAAAAAATACAAGTTCAACTTGACTAGCCCTAAAGTAAAAGTGCCAGAAATACAAGTTCAAATTGACAAGACCTAAAGTAAAAAAACCAAAAAAAAAGACAAGTAACTTGACAAGCCCTAAAGTAAAAGCACCAAAAAAACAAGTTTAAATTGTGTTAAGCTGATCTCATCACAAGAAGTAAAAATAATCCTCATGATGGGATCAGCCCAAAAAAAGTTGAACTGAATTATCAATAAAAACTCATTCAAAACACTCATCATGATGATGTCAACTAAAAACACTCAACATTATGATTTTCAAAATTTGATAACCCTTTATATAAATGGAATTACAAGTTAGCTGCATCAGAATTAAAAGTCATATGGAAACCCAATGATGAAATGATCTCTATAATTACAGTCTATGATCTAGAATACATGTGCAGTTGATCTTTGAGATGATCAGCTTAACCAGAATCTTTCTTTGAAATAAAAGCAGAGATTTTTCCTACAATGGGTGGGATAGGAATCATTTCTCCCTCAAGTAATAATAGAACCCAGTGGTTATTGTTGAAAAAGGAAATACAAATAGGCTCTGATTGATCTGTAAAACCTTTTTTCATTGGAGTATAAGAACAACATGACTCCAATGAAATGAAACATATAGGTCTGGCATAGGTTTCTGCTATTATTTGATCCATATCTAAATTAGCCAGAAATTCTGAAGAGTAAATCTTTGCATTGATGTCTTCAACATCAATTCTTTTTTTAATATTTTCTACCTTTTTTGCACCACCAAGCATCTTAATACAGCATGCTTTATGTTTCTCCAATGTTTCAATCATTCCCTTTCTCATTTTAAACCCACCAGTTTTATCATACCCAAGCAATTTATCAATGAATCTAAATATGTAGTTCCCATCATCAATTAGATCTCAAAACTCACCCAAGAACTCATGTAATTTCTCAGGTATTTGATTGAGGTATTTCACTTTGGTTTCTTATAATCAAAACTCACTCAGCAAAAATTTCAATAACATCAATTAATGACATGAATACTCACCAAAGATGAGCTTCTGGTTGATGCTTCCTGCAAGTCTTCTTCCTCTGAAGAGGATTTGGATTCAAAATGAAGTGAATCTAATTCAATTTTAGTCCCTTTGTCTGAAATATGAAATTCATATTCTGATCCTGTGGACTTTGACTAACAATTAACATCATATCATCATCAATTAATTCAACCCAAAAAATGAAAATTGCACAAAAGAAAATACTTAAAATCTTTTGTCTTTTATTATTTGGTGCCCCTCTCATTCTATTTTCCTACTTAAGCTGCTTTTCAACGTGTTTTTATCAAGAGGGATCTCTCTGGGTATCTGTCAATTTTGAACATCCTATGCTTGATTGCAAGAATTTAGCTTCAATTCTTGGTTTTTATTAATAATTTTCAGTCTCCTGAATCAAGTGCTTCAACAGCCTGCAATGATATTCTTCAGGATATCCCAAGATAATTGCATTGAGCTTCTCATGTAACTGAGAATTGTTGAGCACTTCATCAACATCAACCTCTCAAAATTCAAAAGGATCAAATATTAGTGTAAAGAAGGAATCATCCATCAAAAAGCATTTATCAAAAAGCATTAATCACAAAGTGATTTTAACAATCCAGCAATTCAAATTAGACCAACTTCCAGAACTAGAACTGCAAGGGTCATAATCCAACCTCCACTGAGGATGAACATCCTCAAGCACTACTGATCCTTGGAACACTAGTAGGTAACCTGTCTTTTGGGAAAAGGGCAAACCCATAGTCTTGCAGTATGACTTGGTGCACACTTCCCCATCATGGTTCCGCTTTAATTTCTTGAACTGTTCCGCAACAATTTTAATTTCCTCTAAAGACAACTTTTATCCCAACAGTAACAGTTCAGTGGGAATAACTATTCCTATCTTAATTCAATAGTTGTAGAGGGTGGCCTGAACCAATTTGATTTGATTTGAAAATTTTCCCTCTAAGTTTTTCCAAACATCCAACATGTTTCTCAAAGAATTTGCAAGGAATTGTTTGAGAGTAGCATGGGCCCCTTCAACGCAAGGGGTGGTTTCATTTCCAAATTCAGTGTTTTTTCAAGTCCAGGCTGTTACAAACATCTCTTTGATATGGAAGATGTTATGATCCATATACTTCAGGACATCCTCACAGTCTTCCAAGAAACAATTTATACAATTCATGATGTAAGAAACCCAAAACTAGGAAGATTAACAGTAGAGGCCATGATTTGGCAGTTACTCTAATTTCTGCATCATTGACCTCTGCCTCCTCCTTGGTTTTTGAGGCCCCATACTTAGGCTACAGCAACATAAAGCTTTGCCATCCTTCAACATCATTATTAAAGCACAATTTACACTTTGCTTGTATGTTTTGAGATAAGTGCCACTGACAAAAATGTCTTGTTGACTCAGGGAAAATTTTTTCAATATCACAAATCAGAGCTTTTTCACAGTCCATCACAAAGACTTTGGGAAGCCTCTCAGGATCATAATCTGGCTCCTTTAGTGCATTTAAAGACCAACTGTAGAACTCAAAAGTTTCTCTTGTTACTAAAACAAGATCTTTTGTGAACGTTTTACAGTTTTCTGTGATTCCTACAACATGCAATAGGGTGATTTTGCACTTATTTTTTATAAGTACAACCAAACATAGCAATATGATTGAATTGCTTGCAAAGCTTTAATGACTTGGGGTGTGCCAATAATAGGGCCTCCAAGTGATCCTCTCCACTGAATTTTTCTGAATGAACCCAACCTTAATCCCCAAGTTGTTCAAAGAGGACCTCCATAACATATTTTCCCTTAATTTTGGCCAGAGTTACCTTTTGCTTAGTGTTATAGATTTTTTGGTCATCAACATGTTCCCTGCCATCAATCTTGCTTGATTTTCTTTTCAGTTGAATATTATTGAGCCCATCA
The DNA here is from genome assembly GCA_025617555.3 of Puccinia polysora. Taxonomy (NCBI): domain Eukaryota; kingdom Fungi; phylum Basidiomycota; class Pucciniomycetes; order Pucciniales; family Pucciniaceae; genus Puccinia; species Puccinia polysora. The sequence continues at coordinate 46,500,008 of CM062628.1, read as the reverse complement.
TTCATGCCTTCTTTTAAATTCCCTAAGGCCATCCCAGAGATTCTCCTCAGGTGAGGATGCACTGAGGGGTGTGGAGATGGTTGATGGTTATGTTGAGCAAGTCTGTAGGACATTTCCCACAAGGGGGCTGCCTTTGTTCAACTTGCATGGATTAAAAATTTGCACCCAAAATTCCTTGCGTGATTTTGCCTTGACTTTTTTGTGAGCAATTTCCCAGAGTAGGAACCATGTCTATCACAGGATAAATCCACATATTGATAATGCTTTGAGTTAAAAACTCTCAAAGAGTCACCATGCTTGATTGCCCATGTTTAACAATAGTTTTGTGCCTCTTGCCTAGTAGAAAAAGCTCTCACAGGAGGTGGGTGAAATGGATCCGGCACCAATTAAATTTTTATATTGATGGAATGCACTCCATCAGTTTCAATCAAATTAAATAAGGCCAAGACCAGAGCAACATAAAATTTTACTCACCACCAGAGGTTATGTAAATTTGTGAAAGATTTTGTTCCTCAATTGTCACCCTACATGAGGATGCAATCGGAGCTTCCAATGATTTTTTACCCAAATCCTTCTTTTCTGCAGCTTTTTTCATGGCACTACTAATTTAGTCCTTCAACACAGCCATGTCACAAAAAGGAGGGCTTTCCAATGTTCCCATAATGCAAATAAAATGCAATGGTACTTCAGTATTCAATCCATCTTTCAATTGAGCAACTAAAAAGTTTGCTCACTTTTGAGTTGAGAAAGATCAAGTTTAGTGGGAAATTTGTTTTAAGTTTCACTTTAGTTTCAATGATTTATTTTTCATTTTCACTTTATTTCACTTTAGATTCACTTTAGTTTCACTTGGGGATTGCTAGGTGTGGTCCAACAGTCCCACGTAGTATGCGCTGATACCAAATTTGGTTTGATGGAACCCAAATGTGGTCCAGGGGGTCCCAAAAATTATGGAACAACCCCCAGGCGGTTTTATACCCCCAAACACGCGTCAAAAAGGTGGTTTATGGGGGTACACAACGCAAAAATGCCATTTAAGGTGGCTATACAACCCCCCAGGGGTTGCACGTGTTGGAAACAACACTTAGGACACGTGTAGACGGGTTTATGGGCCAGCATGTGCACTTTGGACGCGTCTATGGGCCCCCATGTGGCCATTTAGCCCTGTAGGGCCTCACAAAACTCCTACAAAACTGGGAGTAGTGAATTTATTATCACCCATTATCCAGACACTGTGCCATCTTTGATAAACTGCTTATAAAGAAATCAGAATTTGATTTAGGGCCCCTCAGTCCAAAATTCACTAGTATTAATTAATAAACATTATTATTGTTTTTATTGAAGAAATAAATCAACAATCACCCTGCATTTGATCTATAAAACTTCAAGTGTGAACCATTTCAGGTACCCAGTAAGTGACTACTCAAAGAATTGAGCTATTTTCTCTCTTATTTTGCTTTTGTGCTACCCTATCCCTTCCATACCACTCTAGTATTTGGCTTTAAACCTTATGTTTAAGTCATAAGGAACCCACTGTTGCAGGTTACCAGATTCAAATTTAATCTCCTGAAGAAGATGTGTTGAAGACTCCCAGTCTGTATCAAATTTGGCCCCTCTTTAAATATCATCATTAATCATATTTAAAAACCTATAGCCAAACCATTTTAACCTTGAACATTTACCAATCATATATATCCTTTTGAAGATTGGTCTTATTCTTTTTTTTAAAATATTATTATTCTTTCATTCTATCCATTTCAGTAGCTAAAGAATGAAAATTTACTGGTATATGGAAGCTGATATCACCACAGCAAGGCTTTTGAAACTTAAAAATTTGTGAAATTACAAAAAAAGAATGAGTTTATAAAATTAAGGTTTTTACATACTTTTTAAGGAGTTCCTGTGGTAAGAGGACCTGCCTTTTGATAAATCTTTGGGGCCCCAAAGGCCTTAAAATATTAATTGACCCCTTGGGGGCTCAAAAAAGGCCTTTAGACCTACTGCGGGTTCTTCATGGTCTTATATATTTTGGGGAATAGCAATATGCACACCAATTAGGTGAATGTGACATATAAAGTTGCAAAAAATATAAATTGATTGCAAGCAAATCAAATTGGAGCTCAGATTTTTAAAGAAAAACCTTCATTCAAGATGAGAAAGATAATAAAAAAGATGAAATTTTTATTTCTTTCCACAAAATATAATGTTTACAGTGGGATGTTAATGAAATATCATAAAAAATAACAAAATATGAACAAATTTTGTATATGCCAATTTTTTTGGAGAATTACAAATCTTTTTCCAGATTTTGGGTAAAATATTTATCATGTAGATCAATTTCTCATAACAAAAAAAATGTTAAAAATAAATTCTTTCAACAAATTCTTATATTTTTGATGGGATATCAATACTTTTTTTGAAAATTACGCAAAGGCGGGAAAATGCTGCATGTACAGGGAAGGGGGAGGAATTGGTTGTTCCCACCAATTTCCAAAATCATTGGTTTGATTTTTAGACACATTTTCATGGCAAAATTTTCCAGTACAAAAGAAAATCATTTAATTTGAATTTTATGATAGGTAATTTCGCCATCTGTTCTTAAAGTTGGAACTTGATTGAATATTAAAATAGTTAAAATATAATTTTTTGAAAAATTATACATAATTTTTAAGAAAAATGCACCAAGATTCATGTCCCTGAATGAAAAAAATGAAAACATTCTTTTGTAGTTAGTTTTCTTTTTCATAGATTCAATTTTGAAGAAGAATCAGAGTGGCATTATAAAAAACTAATTAATTAAAAAAAATAGGAAAGTAATCAATTTTAGTGTTCAAATAATTGGAAAAAAAACCTCAGATTAATGTTTTTTTTATCTTTTTTCATGATATTTTGATTAAATAGTTAAGATGGTTATCTCAATAATCATCAAAATCAAGCAAAAAATATTTCTGATTCCATTTGAGCTCTGCAGTACTACTAAATTTGAATATTTCCCTTTTTTCAAGTTTCCAGAATTCTGTGAAAATGTTTGGTTTTGTAGGTTTCAAGAAGGGGATCATTCCATTTCTTGGAAAATAATTTAAATTTTCAAATAAAATGGAATACTTTGTTCAATAAAACAACTTGATCTTCTGAATAATTTTAAACCTCAAAAAGAATCAAAAATAAAAACAATGAAATATTGAAATTTGAAATTGACTGAGCGAAAAATCTGAGAACTTTCTGAGCATCATTTTTATTTATTTATTTTAATTTTTCAGGAAGAGAGTCATCTATATTCAAAATTGAAGGGTAATAAGTTTTCTGTCTTTTTCATATTCATTTTGATTCAAAAATTTCAAATTTTAATGTATTTTTTCCCTTTTCAGATTATTTTTCAAAAAGCAAAAATATATTGGGTTTTAAAATTTTACACATCATTATGCAGAGTTATTTCCCTACCCCTGTAACTAATCTATACAGAAAATTTTTATATAAGGGCTTATTACAACAAAATCATCATCAAGTAAAAAATCAATGAAAAATTGAAGTTATGGTGGGGTTTCATAAAAAGCTGAATAGCTGCTGCTTGAAATTTTTCCATTTTTTCAGGATACAAGAAAAACTGATGTTTTAAAGTTTTGATATGGATGGCTTGAAAAACTACAAGGCTGTACCTCCTTGGAAGGAACACACATACATAGAATTCTACTTGTAGGATATAAAGTTGTTTTGGTTGCTTGATTTTTTTTGATAATAAAAATATAGGAATTAGAACCATATTTAGTTGGGTTTTTCTCCTGTGAATTGATCCACCTTCTTCATTTCAGGAGTTAAAAAAATTGATCCTCCCATAACATCCCTTGAAGCCTTTTGAGTCAGAGTTTGAACAGATTCCACCAAGGTGATTAAAAGAATCCTTACTTTAGGCCTGCGATTGTTGTCTCTAAAATCCTGCTGTTGGAATTAACCTGGGTGAATGGAATCAGGAAAACTTTTAATCCTTTCAAGAGGTTCAATGTAATACTTTCTTGTAGAATTTCCATGAGCCAATATATTTTTTAACAGTACCTCCAGATGGAAAATTATGCAAATTAGTTTTTTTCAGGTTTTCTTTGCCAAAGATCCACTTGATCTCCTTAACCTATAAATATTTCAAATGAAAAATTAAAGGTAAGTTTTCTCCATAAAGGTAGTATATGATGTGATGATGAAAGATATCTTGGGAGTTTGGAAGCCTTGAGTTGTTATTTTCGAGGTTTAATGTGATTTAAATTCCCACCCCATTTAATGACAGGGGAAAATGAATTGTTTTCTTGTTTTTCAAATGAGAAGATGATTGAGGAATACCAAGGTTAGTCAGTCTATTGTTTTTTTTTTTGAAGCTGATGTTTGAAAGCTTATTTAATATCCACTTTAAAAAAATAATTCTTGAGTATTTGGGTGGGAAGAGTGGCTTTTGTGAGATAATAATGATTGATATCTGGATAGTGAGGACATAAAAAACAATTTCAGAGTCCCCTTTTATTTTTGCTAACAGGAAATCCTTGGTACAGACATGAAAAAAATTAAGGGTCCAGCTCAAAAATCAATATTTGTATCAAACTGTATGTAAAATGATTCAAAAAAATGAAAAAAATCATTTTGAAACTCTTTATCATGAATAAAAGGGGTTTTGATAGATTCAAAACCCTACAAAACCCATACACAACTCCAGGGTTGTGAGCAAAAAAACATTGAATTGAAATAAATCAATAAAAATAATCAAAAAATTGAATATAAACAAAAACAAAAAAACAAAAACAAAAAACAAAAAAACAAAAAACAAAAAACACAAAACAATCAACAAAAAACAAAAAAGAAAAAAGAAAAAAGAAAAAAGAAAAAAGAAAAAAGAAAAAAGAAAAAAGAAAAAAGAAAAAAGAAAAAAGAAAAAAAGAAAAAAAGAAAAGAAAAGAAAAGAAAAGAAAAGAAAAGAAAAGAAAAGAAAAGAAAAGAAAAGAAAAGAAAAGAAAAGAAAAGAAAAGAAAAGAAAAGAAAAGAAAAGAAAAGAAAAGAAAAGAAAAGAAAAGAAAAGAAAAGAAAAGAAAAGAAAAGAAAAGAAAAGAAAAGAAAAGAAAAGAAAAGAAAAGAAAAGAAAAGAAAAGAAAAGAAAAGAAAAGAAAAGAAAAGAAGAAAAGAAAAGAAAAGAAAAGAAAAGAAAAGAAAAGAAAAGAAAAGAAAAGAAAAGAAAAGAAAAGAAAAGAAAAGAAAAGAAAAGAAAAGAAAAGAAAAGAAAAGAAAAGAAAAGAAAAGAAAAGAAAAGAAAAGAAAAGAAAAGAAAAGAAAAGAAAAGAAAAGAAAAGAAAAGAAAAGAAAAGAAAAGAAAAGAAAAGAAAGGAAAGGAAAAGAAATGAAATGAAATGAAAAGAAATGAAAAGAAAAGAAAAGAAAAGAAAAGAAAAGAAAAGAAAAGAAAAGAAAAGAAAATAAAATAAAATAAAATAAAATAAAAGAAAATAAAAGAAAATAAAAGAAAATAAAAGAAAAGAAAATAAAATAAAATAAAAGAAACAAATATAAAAGAAAAGAAAAGAAAAGCAAAAAATAAAAAAAAAGTTAAAAAAAATCAAATAAAAAAATTTAAAAAAAAAATTAAATAAATAAAAATAAATAATAAATAATAAATAAATAAAAAATAAATAAAAAATAAATAAAACATAAATAAAACATAAATAAAACATAGATAAAACATAAATAAAACATAAATAAATAAAAAATAAATAAAAAATAAATAATAAATAAATAAATAAATAATAAATAATAAATAATAAATAAATAATAAATAAATAATAAATAAATAATAAATAAATAATAAATAATAAATAAATAATAAATAAATAATAAATAAATAATAAATAAATAATAAATAAATAATAAATAAATAAAAGATAAATAAATAAAAAATAAATAAAAAATGAATAAATAAATAAATAAAAAATAAAAAATAAAAAATAAAAAATAAAAAATAAAAAATAAAAAATAAAAAATAAAAAATAAAAAATAAAAAATAAAAAATAAAAATGAAAAATGAAAAATGAAAAATAAAAAATGAAAAATGAAAAATGAAAAATAAAAAATAAAAAATAAAAAATAAATAAAAAAATGAATAAAAATGAATAAAAAATTGTGAAAATTTCACAACTCCAGGGCCGTGAATTTAAATTCATGGCCCTATGAATGAATAAAAAAATAATCAAAAAGTCTGAAAAAACAGAAAATTAGGCCCAAAAAATAATAAAAAAATGGAAAACTAGAAATGGGTAAATAAACATGAAAGGAAAAATAGACATAAAATACAGCCTTGAAATAAAATTCCATATAATATAATATTTCAATTAAATAGAATAAAACACAAAAATTTTATTTTATATTACCAAACAAATTGAATTGAATCAAGACAGAATTCAAATAAATAAAATTTGAAAAAATAAATTTAATTCATATCATTCCATTTTATGATTTCATAAAGTCAATCAATCAACCCCCAAAAATAAGTCATGTAATTCCACCTCAAGGAACTAGCCCTAAATTAAAAACATTCAAAAATAACAAGTTCAACTTGTGGTAGGCTGATCTCATCATTAGAAGTAAGAATACTTAAGTAAGAATACTTCTTATAATAGGATCAACCCGACATAAGTTGTAGTTATTTCATTGGACCCGGTCAAAACTCAATCAACCCCCCACAAAATTAGTGCTATTGCATTGATGGATAAGCTAATCCCATTGTAAGAAGTTAAAATAATTATCATTATGGGATCAGCCCAACACAAGTTGGACTGACTTGCCCATAAATTCTCATTTAAAACACTCAACATAATGATGTTAACTCAACACACCCAACATCATTATGTTCAAAATGTCATAACCCTTTATATTGATATAAGTACAAGATCAACATCAGAAGGAAATGTTAGTAGACCAAACCCAAATGATGAAGTTATATGATGTCTATAAATTGGAATAAAAAGTTGATCTTTGAGATGATAAAAATAACCAGAAGCTTTCTTTGAATTCAAAGAAGAAGGTTTTGACAAAATGAGCAGGATTGGAATCATATCTCCCTCAATTATTAAATGAACCCGGTTGTTATTGTTAACAAAGTAAATCAAGATTGAATCTGATGGTTCTTTTACACCCATTTTGATAGGAGTATAAGTGAAATATAAATCCAAAAAGATGAAAAAAATTGGACTTGTATAATTATATTCTATTATTTTACCCATATCCAAATTTTCAAGCCAGTTTGGGGAGGTAATTGTTTCATTGATGTCTTCAAAATCAAGTCTTTCTTTGATTTTTCTACCTCTTTGCTACCACGATGTATCTTAGAACAGCATGACTTATGTTTCCTAAATTTTTCTATCTTTTCCTTTGGACTTCAAACCATCTTTTTTTCAGGTTACCCAAGTGATTTAGAAATTACTCTAAATATGCATTTAACATAACCAACAGGATCCCAAACCTCATCTAATAACGTATTTAAGTTTTCAGGTATCTGATTGATGTATTTCAATTTTTGTTCCTACAATCAAAAATAACTTAGCTGAAATTCAAATCACATTAATAAAATCAATATGAACCTAAGATCAGATTCTGGTTGACTTATCCTGCACTTCTTCTTGCTCAGAAGAGGATTCCATTCCAAACAAAGGGAGGCTAATTCATTTTCAGTCTCTTCCTCTGAAAAATGAAATTCAGATTCTGAGCCGGAGGACTTTGAATGTAAACATCATTTCACCATCATTTTATTAAAAAATAAAAATGTAAAATTCTCAAAATAAAAGACTTAAAATTTTGGATCTTTTTGTGCGCTTCTAACCCACCTCTCCCTCTTAATTTATTTTTCAACATGTTCTTATCTTGAAAATTCATGCCACATGTCTTTCCATTTGGGTAAAAAATAGCTGGACTGTAATTATATTGCATTAGCCTTGGCTTAGTAACAAAAGTTGTTGCATTAATTACCAGTGAATTTTAAAGCTCCACTTTAACTTCTTTATGTTTTCCCATAACAAATGAACTGAGCTTATTAAATAATTGAGAAGACTCAATCACTGGATAAGATCCAACTTTTCAAAAATTGAAAACATCAGTCATTAGAAAATCCAGTCAGGAATCATCAATCAAATAGAAATCATCAATCAAAAATCATTCATCATAAAGAAATTCAAACAATCCAAAATCTAAAAATCAAACTTTCTGAACTGTAAGGGTTATAGTGTAACCTCCACTGAGGATGAAAATTCTCAGGCATAATGGATCCTTTTGATGCTAGTATTTTGCCTAATATGTGGGGAAAGGGCAAGCTGATTGTCTTGGAATATGAATTGATGCACACGTTCCCATTGTGATCATGCTTCAAATTCTCAAATTGTTCCACAATTAGTTAAATTGCCTAAATTGACAAATTTTATCCCAACAGTAAAATTTCTTTTGGAAGAAATTTTTCTAAATTTATTCAAGATTTCTTCAGTTACAAATGGAATGATTTAATTTGGTCATAAATTTTTTGATCAATGTGTTTCCAAAAATCCAAAATGTTCCCCAAAGAAATTGAAAGTAATTTTTTGAAAGTAGAATGGGCCCCTTCTACCCAAGACATTGTTTTGTTTCCAAATTCAGGTTGACACAGGTCCAAGCAGTTACAAACACCTCTTTGATAGGGAAAATAATTGTTTCCATATATTCAAGCACATCCTCATGTTCTTTCAAGAAAAACTGTATACAAGTCTCAACATAAGCATTCCCAGCATAGATGAACAGCAGAAGCTATAAATTGGCCTTCTCTGAGTTCTGCATGATTTAATTCTGCCTCCCATTTTTTTAGAGGCCCCATACTTTTCCCACAGAAGCATAAAAACCTTTCATCCTTCATCATCATTACTGCATCAAACTTTGAAATTCACTTGAATATTTATATAAAAGTGCCAAGAGCATAACCGTCTGGATGACTCAGGGAGACTATGCTGAATGGCAAAAATCTGAGCTTTTTCATGGTCCATCACAAAGAATTTGGAATGCCTCTCTGTATCATAGATCAACTCCCTTAGTGTATTCACCACCCAAATTTAGAACTCAAAAATTTCTTTTTTTATAAAAACCAAAGCCTTTTTTAAATTTTTCCTTTTGTCAGTAATTACTAAAACATTCAATAGCAGGATTTTTTGAATATTTTAAGTACAATCCAACAAAGCAATATTATGGAAGTTTTTACAAATTTTTATAGACTAAGGATGAGCCAAGAAAAGGGCCTCTAAGTGAACCTCCCCAATGAATTTCAACCTTGACACCTGCTGGGAATCTTGGAGCTTTTCAAATAGAATTTTTGTAACACTTTTGCCCTCAACTTCTGATGTGTTTACCTTGCGCTTAGTGTTATAGATTTTTATATTTTCAAAATATTCTCCACAATAATTCTTGCACAATTTAATTTTCACTTGAATTTTATTGAGCCCATCTTGCATGCCTTATGTAAGAAAATCTAAGGCCATACCAGAGATTCCCCTCATTTTTGGTTGCACTGAGGGTTTTGAACATAGTGATTATTATTTTGGTCATTTCTAATTGAGAGGCGCCACATGTGATCTACTACTGTGAAAATTTAACAGATTATGAATTTACACCCAACCTTCCTGGTTTAATTTTTACTTTGCTGTTTGGCAAGCGATGGCCCTGAGTATATTCCATATCTGTCACGTGCTAGGTCTATTTATTTTTCTCTATTTGACTTGAATGTTGTAAAGGTGTAGCCATTAATGGAGGCCCATTTTTGGAAAAATTATTTTGCTTGTTCCCTGCTAGGAAATTCTCTCACAGGAGGAGGTTCAAGGGTTTCTGGAACCTCATGGTTACATACTTACAAAGTTAAATCTACCATCATTAAATTATTTCCCATCAAATCAAATCAATCAAATGGCACATTAAATGTTGTACACCACCACCAGTCAATTCCAGTTGTGAAAAACCTTTTGGCTCAATTTTAAACCTGTATGAGAATGCAATTGGGGATTCTCATGTATTATTTTCCAAATACCTAGCTTTTGCCTCAGCTTTTTTAAAGGCACTATCAATTAAGTACTTCAATGCAGCCATGTTGAAGCCAGGGGGGCTTGTTGGTTTTTTGACTTCAAAAGAAGACTCAATTAAATACATGAAATGAAGCAGAACAAAAGAGTAGAGACAAGAACACTTATTCACCTTCAAAAGAAGACTCAACAAAACTGCAGGAGGTGTAAGAGTTGAATGAGAAAATTGAGAAAAACAGGCTGTTCTGGAAGTACAAGTTTGATGGCTGTATGAGAGCTCAGAAGCAGATAATTCTGAGACAAGCGGTCAGACACACAATGAATGAAAAATAGCAAGACAGTAGCAAAAAGAAAAGAAACTTGGCTTACCAGACTTAGGCTCCCAAGATGGTGGTGGTACAAAAGCAAAGTTGTATGAGGAAAGCATCTTGAGACATGAGCGGGCATGGCCTCTAGTTAAGTTGAGCTTGCCTTGGTGAAAATGGAGCACTTGCGCCAGTACTCAGTATTGCGTGCCAGTTTAGTGTGTACTGACATCATGTGCGCCTGGACTTACAACGTTGCGCTCACTCAGACTTATAGGCAGTAATAACAGGGAATGAAATTTAAAGGAGAACTTGAGTTATGATAGAAGTAAAAAGCCAATACCTCAACACCCACCCTGGCTTCAGCCTTAATTGCAGGAAGACCCAAAGTTGAGTGCCTTGAGTTGCCGCGCCAGAGATAGCCAAGAGACTGGTTTTGTGAGGAAATTTGCAGGATTTCTCTTAGAGTGAATCTGCTTGATTGCAATTTTCACCTTTTTGACTTCCTCCCGCAAGAATTGATGGTGCATCTCCAAATACTTTTTCTTGAAGTTGGCATGGTTTTCTGTGCTTGAGGCAAACTTGAAACAACCATTGTTGTCCTTGTAGACTTTAATGGGTGTTCTCACCAGACACTCAAAGACCTCCTTGGCAAGATATTTTGACCAAAGAACTTCCTTGACTGCTTCACTGGCTGCCTTATACTCCGCTTCAGTAGTGGAGAGAGTGACAGTTGCTTGTTTCAGGGACTTCCAAATGATGATTTTGTTGTTCCACAGCACCACAAAGCCACTGATGGACCGTCTGGTTGAAGGACAGGTAGCCCAGTCTTTGTCAACATGAGCGCTGAGATTGGATTTGGTCTACTTCCTTTTGAAGTTGATGCCTAGCAAGCTGGTGTGAGCTAGATAGCTAAGGACCATAAGCGCCGCCTTGTAGTGAGCCGGGCCGGGTGAATTGAGGAATTGCGGCAGGTAAGTTATGGCAAAGGTGATGTTGGGACAAGTGTTGCAGCTGACGTAGTTAAGCTCCCAAATGAGCTTCCTGTAGTCCAATCCAGTTGCTGCAAAAGTTTTCAGCTCCTCCTTCAATGCAGGCAGAAGATTTCCAAATGGTTTGAAAGGAGTGGAGCACATCTTGTGGCTGGGAAGGCTATACTGTGGCAAAAGTCCATCAATGTAAGTCTTGTGGCTGAGGTGAACCGCACCAGTCTTCTGATCCACATTCATCCCAAGAGAAAGAAAGGCAGGCCCCAGGTCTTTAATTTTGAATTTCTTTGCGATAGCCTCCACAAATTTGGTTGGATCAGGGCTGAAGATGGGGACTAGTTTGCCTTAAACGGGCCAAAAGTGTCTATAATGACACATGCAATCCCCAGTGGGTTGTGTACTACTTTTTCACAACCCAAATGAGTTGTGAAAAATTATTAAAAAAAGCAAATAAGTCTTGAGCAAATAGTAAACAAGCCAAATGATTCATGAAAGAGTAGTAAACACCCCCCTGGGGGTTTCAAGTTTTGTGAAAGGTTTTGTTCACAAACCTTTGAGTTTTGAAACTCTGATCACAATTTAAATTGATTCTGAAAAACTTTTCACACCCATTCACAACCCAGGGTTGTGAATTTATCACTGCCCAAAAAAAATATTTTTTGAATTGATGATACAATCATCATAAACAAGTAAAAAAAATTAAAGTTATGGAGCTAGATGCAAAACAGATAAGAAAGGAAGAGAAAAAAGGGAAAAATGTTGAAAAATTTCCAAAATATATATATATATATTTATATATGGAATCAAAACAAAAAGCATAAATTATCTATATTTTTTTGTGATAAGGAAAATGATAAATTCCTTATTTAAAAATTTTTAAACAGGAAGATTCAAGAAAATATGTTATTTAACAACTGAGAAGAAAAGTTGTAGGGAGAAATGTTTTCCTTTTAAGGTAATTGAAGTTTTGAGGGGATGACAAGACAGAATCTGATAGATTTCCTCTCTGGCTAGGGAAGAAGCAAGGCAGAAATTTATGCATTCAAAAGCAAGGGATAATGAAATGAAATCATCCAACAGAATTTCTAAAGCAAGACAGAGTATGATGATTGAAAATTCAACTGCAAAGGAGTTATAATGCAATGGATGAAAATTTGAATAAAGCAACAACTGATTAGATGAATTCAACATAAAAAAGGAAAAAAATCCTGTTAATAAATGGGCTTTTTATTTATATAACTAATATTTGATGCATTTGATAAAGACACAATGTGAAATGATTTTTCAAAATTGGCTGTATATGGATTGAATGAAATCTAGGTTTGAATTCAAAATCTACAATTCATTTGAATCTCAAGTGGTTTAAAGACAAACTTCAGAGTTTATTTGCACTAGTTTTAGATGATTAACTTCAGATTTGAAGATTGATTTTCATTAATGACTGAATTTCCAGAATAATTTTTTCCCTTGCTTAAAACCAAAATTAGTAACCACAATTCACTTATTTATTAGAGTGCGTTTGGTTTCACACCATAAGTAGGTAATGAGGAGAGTTGATATTTCAAATTTTGTTTCCAAGCACTTAACCTTGATTTTGAAGGGTGACAGTCACATAAATATGAAGCCTGATCTACTTGGGCTTATAGTGCACCTGGTGGATCTAATCCTTTGAAGCTCTCCTTTCTCCCTCCTTTCACCCTCCTGTGTATGAATAATGGCCTTCCTTCCTGCTACTTTATTCTCTTCCTTAAAGCAATCATTTAACTAATTCTTACTAGGGTTCAAATATAAGAAATTTTCCTTTTCCAATCTTTTGATCAATGCCAGAGCCTCTCATTCAAACTTACTCTAAGTCTAATGTGAGCAGAGTGCTTGTCTTTCAAGCCCTACTTGCATTTGAACATAACTTCTGACAGTATTTCTTCAATATTTGGGAATCCATCCATTGATAAACCAATCTATTTCTACCAGACAAATCCCTAAAATATTGGAGATCACCAAGGTTTTCAAAAAAAATGAAATCCCCCAAACCTCCTGAACCTCTTTTTTAAAGTGATCCTCATAGGATCAAATCTTATCATCATACTAAGGCTGATCTCCTATTTTTTTCCACCCCCATGTTCCTGCCAATCTATCTTGGTGATCCATCCCTTGTTTAGGGAAATGTTAAATTTGCAACCCCCTGCAACCCGTACACAACCCAAAATGGGTTGCATGGCACAATTTGCAACCCATTTTGGTTTTTTAATGGCAAAAAAAATAATAAAAATCTGTAGATTTTATTTATTTCATTTTTTTTATTTATATTTAGGGCATTATTTTTCTCACACGTCCAACCCATTATTTCATGCATTTTGACATTGTTGTGCGGTTGCACCCCTTTTATATTTCATGCAAAGATACTTTATTTCACACAATTTCCAAGAATTCCTTTTTCTTGAATTCTGACTCCGCAGCTCTGTAGCAAGGGTTCTTAAACCCCTAAAAAAATCTTTGGTAATTTTGGAGGCATTACAACCCCTTCAAAAATGCAATCCAACAATGAAACAAAATTCCATAGAAACAAACATTTGCATGCATTTTTGGATCCTTCTTTTTGCTATTTTGATTTTTTTTTTTTGTTTATTTCAGATGAAATAAATTTTGAACAAAATCGATAGAGCTTTCAAATATTTTTTCATGTTTTTGGAAGTATCCTTTCACCTTAAAAAATTCCTTCAAAAAACACAAAAAATCAAAAAAATAAAATTTCTCTGGAAATTTGAATCCTTTTATTTTCCTTCTGATTTCATTCTTTTGGGTGATTCAAGCTATAAAAAGTTTAAACCAACAGTCAAAGAGCTTTAAATTATTTATTCAAGATTTTTTGGATGTATTATTTTACCTTAAAAAATTCCTTTTAAAAAGCAAAAAATTCAAACAATTCAATTTTCTAATTGGACTTTTGGATCCTTTTGTTTGCCTTTTTAATTTATTGTTTTGGGTGTTTCAAAATTTTATAAATTTGAAACAAATTTTGAAGAGCTTTTTAAATTTTTTTTCAGAATTTTTGAATGTCATCTTTGACCTTTAAAAATTTATTCAAAAAAAAAAGAAATTTAAAAAATTCACTTTTCTCCCTGGATTTTTTAATCCTTTTGTTGGCCTTTAAAATTGATTTTTTTTGGGTGATTCAAGCTTTCAGGATTTCAAAAAAACAAAAAAACAGTTCATTAATACTTTTTAAAGATCATGTGCATTCTTGCATACAACTTACAAACTTCATTCAAAAAATTAAAAATAAATCACAAATATGGATGCAAATATTAAAATTTATTCAACTATGATTGGTTTTATTTTTCTACTTCATTTTTGTGGAGGGAAAAAAACCTCATTACCAAGATCCAAATTTCTCTGAACAATGGTTTTCCAAGATTTTGAATGCTTTGTCACAAATATTTTCCAAAGTGGATCTAACCTGGGAGCTTGCCAATGATTGGACTTGAACTTGAATGAGACTATATGTTTGGATTCTTCTAAAAAAATGAAGCAATTAGGAGAAATTTGGGAATTTGGAGTTGGAGGGGAATTCAGAGGAAGATAAGCTCAAGGAATTCAAGAAGAAAAAAGAACCACTGAACACTTATATCTTTCAACCAGAAGGAAAACATGGCATGGGATTTCATCCAAATATTTAAGAGAGCTGGGACATAAAGGTGGTTCAGTTGCCTTCTTGATTCTTGGAAATTTTCACCCCAGATATCACACAGTAATCTTGGGTCCTTGAATATTGGGTTTGAATCAAGCTCTTTCACCATTTCTTTCCTGACTTAAGTCCAGTCTTCTGAATTCCACCCTAAACAAATGGCTACTGCTCTAAAGCCACAGTTACCATCCCCTATGACATCTTGAACATTTGATATATGTGTAATGGCTGTTTTTGGGGAAAATTTTTTTTTTTTTTGGATTAAAACCAAAAATAAGAATTTTTTATAACAGAAAATATGGACTAAAGATAAAAATCACTTCTTCAATTGATAATTGGTCAAAGATTCCAGAAGAAGAATAAGATAATTTTCAGGAAAACTAGACAAAGAAACCCAAAATAAATCAGAAAATATTAAAAAATGATAAAATACCAAATGTACTGACTTTCTCACTGATTGTTGGGGCTGCTAATACCTTCCTCCCAGGAGGATGGTAAGGAGCATCACCATCTCCATTGGATACCTTTAGTTTCTTGATTATTGTCCCCACATTGTATTCAGGAGAATCAACCCACTTATTCACAATGCTTCCAGGCTGGTGTGTTGTCGTGTGATGTGGTGTGGCGTGGTATGGTAGTAGTGGGGGGTGATGGGAGGGTGGAACAGTTCAAGGGGGTGGTTTATAAGATAATTGGAGTTCTCCAAGGTGTGTGGTGGTCCTAGGAAAAAGTTTTCAGTCATATTGAATATATGCATGTGAAGTGCTCAAAAAAAGAAGGGCTCAGAGAAGAAGGGTTCAAAGAAGAAGGGCTCAAAGAAGAGTGAATTTTTCAAATTGTTTGGAGTTTTGATGAAATTTTTTCATGTCAAATATGACATCCAAAAATTCTGAGAAATTTTTTGAAAAGCTGCTAATAGTCCTTTTACAATTATAAAAGCTTTAAAAACCAAAGGAAATTAACTAACTGAGGAGGCAATCTTCAGGCAAGCGGCATAGCCTTTATAAGTTAATCCAAAGTGACTAGATACAACCTGATGGAGGGCCAAATACAGTTAAGAGGAAATGAGGCAATGAATGAAATGAAACGGATCAGGAAATGAAATAAAAGTATAGATGTTTCCAAGGTCATAGCGTAGATGCAAGGCAAAAGAATCTGAGGTTACATGGGCGTAATGGGTGAGACAGGAAGGGGTGACATGAGAGACAATGCAAATATGAGAATGTAGTTTATGCAGGGTAAGGGACTAGTCCAATTGAAAACTATACAGTTGGTGTGGCTAACAAGCATGGGTGCAATCTAGTGAGAGTGCATGACCGGGAATGGGAACCCAAGGGCTATTGATACCCAGGGTGAAGAGCAGAGCTCAAATGGATGGTTGAATGGAGTAGAGTTAACTGCAAGGTTTGCAAGTAGGTGCTGAGTCAGTCGCTGAGAATGGAAGCTTTTTATGCAAGCCAGAGTTTATAAGCATAAGGCACCATTAACATTGTGCTTCTATTTGTGTCACACGTATGGACTGAGGTAGATGGCACTGAGGAAAGGATATGTTGAAGTGAGAGAGACAATAATCCTTAAGCTTGAAGTGTGACAGTTGCCTGGGTAAAAAGACGCAAGCTCCTGCAAGCATTCAGATGATTTTCCCATCAATTCCAAAGTTCTTTGTGACTACTGTATACCCTAGTAGCTGTCCTACTTCTTTGCCTTTTGAATAAAATTATAATTAAATATGTTTTCATTGTCATCCCATTGTTGTGAAAAATTCACCAAAATGAACAATGTGTTCCTAGTACTGCTGCAAGAGGTCTCAAAGGCAAATGCAAACAGTGTTGTCTGCGCAAGGTTGCTTTTACTTTCCCTATAGATAGCAAACCAATAGTGGATACCCCTGTAGCGTCTTGGAGTGAGGTGTGAAGAAGGTCTGCACCGCAAGTGAATTACCATATACCGCCAGTGCCGCAGATCAAATTCTTAGGCGTCCAAAACCCTGGTAATTTTAGAAATTTAGGAACTAATAATAAATAAAATAAAAAGCAATTGAACTAATATAACTTCCTTTCTTGATAGTACTGCCACAATTCCAAAGGTACACTACTAATAAACCTCCGCTGCCACCACCATATATTGGACCGTCTTCCAGATTTGAGATGAACCCAATGAATCCCAAGGTGGGAGGCAAATTGCAAGTTTAGGAATTGGCAGTAGTTGAAGAAGCAAGCAAGTAAGGGAGAATTGCTGAAGGAGAGGGCGATGCAGAATGGAGGGAAGGGAATGAAGAAGAAGGAAACGGGACAGAGGGAAGGAATGGAATGGAACAGGGTGGAATGGAGGGGAGTGGAATAAAAGGCCAAGATTGAGGGAACCGGGTACAAGTCAAAGCGCTCATCAAAACAGATGCAAGGTGATTAACTGGCAACGTTGGAGAATGTTTTTCAAGAGGCCAAAGGAAGAGAGTCTATGAGGAGCTCTTGGAGGAAGGTGAATGGAATGCCCGGCCAAAGAGGGCTTGGACTGAAAGGTGCAAAGAAATCTTTGAAAAGTGCCTGGTGACACAAGTAATGGGGTTGCAGAAAATTTCCTCTTTGATTGGCAACAAGGACTTGGATGAATTTAGGTTGATGGTAGAGGAATTGACCAAAAATTGGGAGGAAGCGGAAAAAGAAATAAAGGAAAATTTGGAAAAAATGTATTTTATTTATAATCTTAGTTTACTATAATATATATGTTACTTTATTATTGTTGTTTTATGTATATATATATATATATATTTATTATTATTTGAAATGAACAAAGGGAAATAATAAAAAGATTGTGAAAAGGAAATGGATAAATTTTTAGAAATTTAAAAAGAGGTCAAGTAAGGAAATGGGATGAGATTGATGGGATGGAGTGAGATGGAAGTGAGGAATGGGATTAGAATCATGATGGGCAAGGTTTGCAAGGGTCACTTGCATGAAAGTCTCCAATCAAATTGGAAGATTTGCAAAGTTGATGGGCTGGTTCCCACAAGGTTCCATCTTTGTTGGACTGGAAGGAGTCTTGCCTGGGTATAAGACTTGAGCTGGCTCTAGGAGAGACACATGAAAGACTGGGTGGATATATTTCCATTTTGCAGGTAAGGTTAGTTTAAAAGAGTTAGGGGAAATGAATGATTTGACTTTGAAGAGGCCAAGTTTCCTTGGAGAGAGTTTCTGGGTTGGGAAAGTACTGCAAATATTGCAAGCATCAAGCCATACCTGATCTCCTACTGCAAAGGTTGGGGTCAAAGTGCTAATTCAATCTGTTTGTTCCTTGTAGCACTGGTTTGCGGCTTTGAGGTTGGTTTGAAGTTGCTTTTGAAAAGAGCAAATGTGATCAAGTTAATTGGTAGCAGGTTGAGAAGGTGTTACGTGAATAGAAGAGAAGGTTTGGTTTCTACCATAAAGAGTTTGAAAGGGAAACTGTTTGGTGGAGGAATGAGTGGAGTTGTTGTAGGCAAACTTGGCTAATGGGAGCCATTGCAACCAGTTTTCCTTTTGGTATGCAACATATATTTGAAGATACTGTTTGAGAATCTGATTGAATTGCTTGGTTTTCCCATCCGTCTCTGGGTGGTAAGCCATTGATAAATTGTGAGTGATCTTCAAATGTTGGAAAAGCAAGGTCCAGAAGCTAGAGAAAAACAAAGATCCACAATCACTGATTATGTTATCAGGGAGACCATGTTTTGAGAATACATATTCTATGAATAAATTAGCTAAATTGTTTGAGGAGGCCGTCAAATTTCTTTGAAGGAATCAAGCCATCTTTGAGAAGCAATCTACTACTACTAAAATAGCATCATAACCACTAGAAATATTTAATTGCAAAATGAAATCCATATACAGCGAGTTCCAAAGAATAGGCATAATTGGAAGTGGCTGGAGAAGCCCATACTTCCTGTGTTTTTTGGACTTGTTACAATTACAATCATAGCATGCGTTCACATAGTCTTTTACTTCCTTGGTAATACCGGGCCAGTGGAAGTCTTGTGCAATCAATTGGTAGGTTTTATCCTGCCCATGATGACCAGCTAGTGGAGAATTATGCCAAGACTCAAAGATATCTAACTCAATGCAAGTATTATCTGGTACTACTATACGGTCCTTATAAACTAGATAACCATTTTTGTCAATACTGTAACCACTATCTCATAGATTTGCACTCTTGAAAAGTTTGGTACACTTGGGATTGTTGAGCTTGTTGTAGTTTGGAAGCTGTATCTCAAAGGTGAGTGATGATCAAACTGAGTTTGGCAGATTGGGTTGAGAAAAGTGTCCTAAAGTTTTGAGGGTTGTTGTCGGTGAAGCTGCTCCCCCCCCCCCCCCCCTGGGTAAATGTTGTCCCAATGTGATAAAGCATCAGGGACTACTGCTTGTTTCACAGGAAGGTAAGTGATCATAAAGTTGAACTTGGAGAGGTATTTGGCCCATTGTTCCTTTCTGCGTGTAAGGAATTTTGAGCTCATGAAATATTTTAAAGAATTGTGATCAGTTAGGACCTCAAAGGGTTCCATAAGACTCAAAAGGTATGAACACCATTTTTTCAAGGAAAAAACAATTGCAAGAAGTTCCTTGTCATGGATCTTGTAATTAAGCCTGCAGCAAGCAATTGGCAAGACTCAAAAGCTACAGGATGAAAGAGGGAAGAAGAGGAAGAAAACTGTGAGATTACTCCTGCAACCGCATAGTTGCTTGCATCTGTTTCTACAATAGTGCAAGCTAGCTTGATGAAGTGAGAAAGTATTGGAGCAGTAGTGAATTCTTTCTTCAGAGCTTTGAACTCTAAAGCATCTTTCTCTGTAAAAACAAAATGAGTGTCTTTTTGAAGAAGGTTAGTAAGGTTTACGGTTTTCTTGGCATAATGCTCAATAAACCTCCTGTAAAAATTTCTGGAACCAAGGAAAACCTGAAGGAATTTGACAGAAGAAGGTGGGGGCCAGTCCAATATGCGCTGGCTCTTGGCTGGATCCATTCATAGTCCCTGCTGCAAGACTATGACACCTAGAAACTGAAGAGAAGGAGTATGGAATTTGCACTTAGAGGCTTTTTCAAACAGTTCATTCTTGCAAATTCTCTGTAGCACCTCTCAGGAACGTGCAATGTGATCCTCAAGATTTTTTGAGTAGACTAGTATGTTTTCAAGATAAACCACAAGGTATTTCTCTATAAGGTTGGAAAAAATGGTGTTGAGAAAGGGTTGAAAAGTGGAAGAAGAATTTCAGATGCCAAAAGGCATGATGGTATACTCATAACTGCCAAACCATGTTCTCATTGCAGTCAAATATTCATGACCTTTTGAAATTCAAACTAGGTTATAGGCGCCTCAAAGGTCTAACTTTGAGAAATAAGGAGCTCCATGGAAGAGAGTGAGGAGGTGCAACATAGGTGGTACTGGATAGGCATTCTTCTGATTTACCTGGTTCAGTTTTGTGTAGTCTACACACAGGCAAAGTCCTCCAGCCTTCTTTGGAAAAAATAGACAGGTGAACCAGTATTCAAATTGCTTGGTTGAAGAAATCCTTTCAATAAATTTTCCGCAATGGATTCTTGAAGCGCGGTTGATTCTTGCTTTAAGAGAGAGTAGACTGGTCTGGGTGCCAGAGGTGGGCCATTAAGTTTGATCCTATGATCATAAGAAGGGGATGGGGGAAGTTTATCTGCCTTTACAGCTGAAAAGACTTCAGCAAAGTCATGATAAACCAAAGGTAAACACTCTAAAATGATTTCTAGATCTTCAACCTTTTAATCTTCAAGCACGGGATTTGAAGTGCTTGAATGATGCAAGAGGATTTGGGAGCTCAAAATAAACCATTTGGTTGTTGCCTGTTTCTCTTCAAAGAAAAAAGGAAAGGGTAAGTTGGACAAATAAGGCATAACTCCTAAATCTGAAGAGGGAACTTGGGAATGGAGGTCAGGATATTGCAAATCTCCTGGTGGAGTAGTGTCATTCAACTCAATGACAGTGTCAGGTAGGTTGTTTAATTCCTGTTTGAAAGAATGGTCCAGGGTCCTGGGTTTGCAAGGTTCAAAGGTTAATTACTCCTTCTTACCAATTCACATCCAGATTGCAGTAAACTAGGGAGTCATGGCCTAGAATGGTATCATCCATTCTGGGAATATGCAAGACAAATAAGTCCCATATGAAGCTGGGGAAATTTGAAAATGCAAAGTTCCATTTTTCCTTTTGGGAAACCCAATGAGACAGCTTGGTTGCACTACTTACTAAGTAGATGGGAAATTTATCTATCTTGGAATGCATATGATTTTTGGAAGTGGAAAAAGATTCACTTATAAAAGAAACATTAGCGCCGGAATTGAGCAAAACTTGATCAGGGGAGTTGTTGGAATGGAAAAGTAAAAATCTCAAACTTGGAGCACCTAGTGACGTGTAAGTGCAAAGATTGACCTGCTGTAATTTATATAATGTGTAGTTCTCCTTGCAAGTATTATAAAAACTACAAGCTAATTTTGTGACTTTCTAGCGGCTTTGCACAACTATCAAAATCATGTTTTCCTCCACAATAAATACATAACCTATTCTTTTCCCTCCTTAGCCATTCCTTGTTCTAGAGCATCCCAGTTTCTTTGTCCAGGAACTTTGCTATTTTTTCAACGGCATTCCCTTTCAGGTTGGAGTGCAAGGTTGGATTTGGTTTGGATTGTTTCTGGTTATTCAAAGATTGTTTTGAGGGGTCATCTGCATTCAGAGCCAAGTTTGACAGTCCATGGTTTTTTTTTCAAGAGAGGCTCTTGTTGTGATAACAATTATCAAGCTCAATCACCCAGCAATTAACTGCTGAAGGGAGGTTGTCTTATGTCCCCCAATGGCAAGCTTCTCAATTAGGCTTTCCGGTAAACCTTTTCAAAAATGAAATAAAAGAGCTGCCTTGTTCCATTGGATCCAAGACTGCAAATTTTTGAAATTTGAGATATAAACGGAAACTCTACTATTGTCTTTAATGACTAAGTTATTAAGTCTTTATTCTGCATTTTGGACTTCATTAGGGTTGCCAAACAGGGTGAACAATTGCTGCTCAAACTTTTCCCAGTTGTTGAGGATACAATTGGGGCTAGTGTTATCTAATAGTTTGAGGTAAGGTTTGAACCACAGCAAGGCTTGTCCACCAAGGAAGGAAGAGGCATAGATAACTCTATGTCTATCAGTAGGAAAATTATGAGGATTATTCAAGAAGATGACTTTACACGATTTGTAAGGAGGCTCTAAGTTTATGGGGGTGTTCCCCAGTAAAATGATCAGGTTGCTTCATGCCCGGAGTACAAAAGCTACGGCCACTTGGAACAGATTGCAAGGCAGTTTGGTTAAGAGCCTGGATCAGGGTCAAGAGAAAGGACAAAGTGTTGGTTTTGGGATCATTAGTGCAAGCCCTTGATCTACCGCAAGTTGATGTTTCATTGCAAGAGTGGTTGGAGTCTTTGATTTCTTCCAGGGGATCCACTGCTTCCCAAGGAGGAGCTAGGGGATCATCAAGAGTTTCAACCAAAGGGGATTCAGAAGAAGGAACAGGGTCTAAAGGTTGTCTGGCCCAAGAAACGCTGTTTCTCCCTACCCTATTGATATCATCATTATAAGGGGTGAGAGAAGCGTTCCTGGTTGAGCAACTAAGTGAAATTGTAAAAGAAATCTACTATAGGTTGGAAACTATGACTGATGAGTTGAGTTAGTTAATTTACTGTCACACAACCACCCCACATACTATAGGGCAATCTTAGACGATTGTGAGCGCAAAGTAGACTTATTTCAAGGGCAAGTGCAAGGTAGCAAAGCTAACTGCAAAGTGCAAACTTATGGTTGAGTAACTCAACACACAATGAGAGGGATGAATTGTTCCAATGGAAAGGAAACTCAAACCAAGCCCAATGTGATGACTAGATTTAGCAAAAATTCAATAACCTATGAAATTAACTAACTGAGGAGACAATCTTCAGGCAAGCGGTGTAGCCTTTATGAGGTAATCCAAATTGACTAGATACAACCTGATGGAGGGCCAACTACAGTTAAGAGGCAATGAGGCAATGAATGACATGAAATGGATTGGGAAATGAAATGAAAGTATAGAAGTTTCCAAGGTCATAACATAGATGCAGGACAATAGAGTCTGAGTGTACAAGGGCTTAACGGATGAGATAGGAAGGAGTAACGTGAGATAAAATTCAAATATGAGGCTGTAGTTTATGCAGGGTAAGGGACTAGTCCAATTGCAAACTATACAGTTGGTGTGGCTAACTAGCATGGGTGCAAGCTAGTGAAAGTGCATTACTGGGAATGGGAACCCAAGGGCTATTGATACCCAGGGTGAAGAGCAGAGCTCAAATGGATGGTTGACTGGAGTAGATTTGACTGCAAGGTTTGCAAGTAGCTGCTGAGTCAGTCGCCAAGAATGGAAGGTTTTTATGCAAGCCAGAGTTGATAAGCAGAGGGAACCATTGATATTGTGCTTCTATTTGTGTCATGCGTATGGACTGAGGTAGATGGTACTGAGGAAAGGATATGTCAAAGTGAGAGAGACAAGAATCCTTAAGCTTGAAGCATGACATCTTCATTGCTTCACATCTCTATTGCTTAACATCTCCATTTCTTCACACAAATCTTATCATCATCTCATCACCCCACATCACATCACCATCCTTCTCATCATTTCCAATCAAACTTCCTGGCAATAAGTTGAAAACACAAAAAAGCTGACTGAACTTTGAAAAAATGGTCCACTCCTTCCTCCTGCTCACCAAACATCCTCACCCACCACCTCCCCTCCTCCTCTGGTCAGCACCTCTGGAATGCCCCCCCCTCCTCCTCATCCTCCTCCTATTCCTACCCCTCATTGGTTGCTGATCCTTTGATCATTCAACCTCTAGGTCCCCCCACACCTCCTTGCTCAATCCACCAGGTAAGCTCCCCCTCCTCCTCCTCTGCCTCCTCCGGTGGCCTTCTCCTCCTCCTCCCCCTCTGCCGCTGCCAGAAATCAATTGATTGATTTCCGGCAGCCTCTCCTCTGCTGCCTCCTGCAATTAATCAGCCAATTGCCGGTGGCAGCCTCTGTCAGAAATCTAGTCATCACGCTGCCCTTACCACCCTGACCATCTTGCATTCAGCCAGGGGGTGCAAGTGCCCAAGAACTAACCAGTTCACTTGGCACTGCCCTGGTTACCTGTAAGAACCAACTCACTCTCTCCTTGTATCCTACTCTTCATCCCCTTTTCCAGAAACCAGTCAAAGAACTATAAACTTAACCCTCACACTACCTAAAGGAAACCAGTCCTGAACTCAACTCCAAGCCGGTGTGTCTCTTTCAAAAATACCTGGGAGAACTAACACTCAAATTTATTCTGCCCCCACCAGCAATCAATCAATTGATTGCCGGTGGCCTCCTCCTCCTCCTCCCCCTCTGCTTCCGCTGACAATTGAATGATTGATTGCTGGTGGCCCCCTCATCCTCCTCCTCTGCCACCGCCGGCAAGCAATTGATTGATTGCAGGAGGCGGAAGAGGAGGAGGCCGCTGCCAACAATTGATTGATTGGGGCCCTCTTCCCCTCTGCTGCTGCTGGAAATTGATGGATTGATTGTTGTTGGCTGCCTCCTCCTCCTCCTCCTCTGCTGCCGCTGGCAAGTGATCAATTGATTGCAGACGGTGGCAGAGGAGGAGGAGGAGGGGTCCACCGCTGAAAATCAATCAATTGCAGCCCTTCCACCCTCTGCCACCGCCAGCAATTGATTGATTGATTTCCAGAGGCCCCCTCCTCCTCCTCCTCTGCCTCTGCCGGCGAGAGATCAATTGATTTCGGGTGGCGGCAGAGGAGGAGGAGGACAAGGCTGCCACCAATGATTGGTTGATTGCGGCCCTCTCCTCCTCTGCCACTGCTGGCAATCAATCAATTTCCAGTGGTGGCCCCCTCCTCCTCCTCCTCCTCTGCTGCCGCCAGCAAGCAATCATTTGATTGCAGGTGGTGGAAGAGGAGGAGGAGGAGGAGGAGGAGGCTGCCGTTGGCAATGTATTTCTACTGCCGCCAGAGGCCTCATCCTGCTTATTCCTCTTCCAATGCTGGAAATCAATTGCAGGTGGCCTCCTCCTCTGCCGCTGCCAGAGGTTGATTGTGGGCAGCAGCCTCCACCACCTCCTCCTCCTCTGCTTCCGCTGGCAATTTATGCATTTATTTTGGGTGGTGGCCTTTGATGGGAACATTTGATTTCCTGGGGATGAGTGCTCATGGGTAATATGGCCATCAAAGTTATTCTTTTTGGGACAGGTAAATTGGCCCATCTGGCAATGGCACCCTTAGCTTAGTGATTAAAGCATCACTCATTGATGTTGAGGTCATGGGTTCAAATCCCCTAGTGTGAAAAATCTTGGATTTTAGATCTGCCACTACCCTCAAAATTTTATGCAAAAAATTGAATTCCTTGTTGATCCTCACCCCAATCAAAGTATATGATTTGGAGGGAACAACATGGGAGGAGATTATTTGAAAAAAATATTGAGACGTGGAATTTTCAATCAATCTTGAATAAATCTCTCAATCATTAATCAATTTAGAAATTGATTGCTGTATTTATTTCCAATCAATTAAACAATCTCAAAATGTTATACAAAAAATTGAATTCCTTGTTGATCCTCACCCCAATCAAAGTATACGTTTGGTAGGGAACAATACGGGAGGAGATTATTTGAAAAACATATAGAGACTTTGAATTACCAATCCATTGCCAATTGATCTCTCAATGAATCTCCAATCAATCTCTCAATCAATAATGAATTGATTGAGCAATTGATTGGAAATTGATTGCTGGATCAATAACCATTAACCTTAAAGGATGGAGGTTGGCCAAATTGTGTTTCATTCTTGGATCCAAAGCAAGCATTGTAGTTGGATGGAATTTTGAGCCAGTTTAACAGGATGATGTGATCAGCTCTCTTGAGCTTACTTGAGCGTTTGGAAGCTGATGGGGGAGGATTGTTGGATGTTGAGTTCCTGGGGGATGTTTGCTTTTTTACATTGGATTGTTTAGTGGACTTGCAGGGGAGGTTTTCCAAGGGGTCATTTAAAAAGAGTAATAGGGATGAAGGGATGAAGGGCTATGAGAGTGTTTAAGTGGTGAGATTGATGAAGTGATGAGGGGATGAGAGTGATGAAGCAATGAGAGTGATGAGGTGATGAGATTGATGAAGCAATGAGAGTCATGAAGTGATGAGGATAGCAATGAAGCAATTGAAGCAATGAGAGTGATGGATCAATGAGAGTTATGAAGTGATGAGGATAGCAATGAAGCAATGGAAGCAATGAGAGTGATGAAGTGATGAGGATATTGATGAAGCAATGAGAGTGATGTAGTGTTCCAATGAGGTTGGAGGATGAAACCAGGGGTGATGATGTAGAATGATGCTTGGTTGAGCTGGTGAGAGCCTTTATATACTTTACTTGATAGAAACCCACTTATTTCATGTTAAATTTGAAATTTCTGATCTGAAATAAGTGGTTTTTTTGTTTTTGATTTTTAATGGCAGGTTTGAAATGGTGGATTTGAGTTGAAACCTGCCATTAAAAAATGGCAGGTTTTTTGCTTAACTTTGATACACCCTTTTATATATATATTTATTTATTTATATTTTTAATTTAATTGATTAATTTATTGTTTATTTTACTTTTTTTTTAAAAAAAAAACTAAACAAAAAAAGAAAAAAAAATCAAATATAGCAAAAGGTTGCCAACAACCATTTGCAACTCATGTGGGTTGCAAACTGCTTTTTGCACTTTTTTGCAACCAAAGGGTTGCAAATTTAACATTTTCCCTCGTTTAATATTTTTCAACTAATCCAGAATCCTCAGAATCCTTGAATATTCCTACCCAATATCATTGTATTATTACTGAATACTTTCATTCTGCATAAATTTTTGATTTCCTGCATTATTCCATTCATCATCCTTGGCCTGCATTTGACCCAGGTTACATTGCCATTGAGCCCAATCAATGATATTCAACT
Organism: Puccinia polysora; assembly: GCA_025617555.3. NCBI lineage: Eukaryota > Fungi > Basidiomycota > Pucciniomycetes > Pucciniales > Pucciniaceae > Puccinia > Puccinia polysora. The sequence continues at coordinate 46,472,963 of CM062628.1, read as the reverse complement.
TTTCCAAAATCTCAGAAGGTCAAATTTAGCATTCCTCCTTACATCCTTGAGTTTGGAGTGAGTTCAATCATCAATTCTGAATTTATTTTCCCATGGTTCCACATTTCTCTAGTGTTTGGTGTTGAGTACTATTCCTACAAAATTTCCTTTGAGCCCAATGAATGAAATTAAATCTTTTCCAAAATCACAGAAGGCCAAATTTTTCATTCCTCCTGACATCCTAAAGTGTGCAGTTAATTCAACTGTTGATTCTGCATTTCTATTCCCATGCTTGCACAGTTCCTTAGTGGTTGGTGTTGTGGACTATTCCTATCGCACCTTCCAGAATGGTCTGAGTCAATTTTGGGATTTACCTAATGAATAGCCACCACACCAAACCTGAAAATGTATTTTGACTCAAGCAACATACTCCTATTGGCCATATCATCAAGAAATGGTAAAAAATCAAAACTAAACAATTGTTCTTTCATCCATGACTTCACTTCCTAAGTCTAGGTTATCAAACAACTACAACCTCCCAGCTATTGAAGTGGAGTATTTGCAGTGCTTCATAGGTTTGTTCAAACTAGGCAGGACTAGGGAGACACCCAAGAATATCCTTTTTTTTGTTAATCATCTATTTTTTCTTTAGAAAGACACCATCATTTGAACCCTGGAAAATCCTCAAAAACCTAGTATTCTATCTTAAAACTATCTGAAATTCTTATTTTTTTCAATTCTGACTGACCATTTGGTTCTATTTAATTTTTTTTGGGATTAAATTGCTCTATGAATCACAAGGTTCCAATAGACAACACACTGTTGAAAAATCCATGAGAAACTCTGGATCTCTGGCACTTGGGATTAAAAAACCCTCAAGCTCTATGATAGAATAATTTGATGACTCATCTCACTCCTTCATTTACTCATGATGTGATCAGTGAGCAGGCCCATTAGTGGCCAATGACAATGGATCTTGTCAAAAGATGAGATATATCTTCAGAAATTAGTCTTCTGTCAATGATATATAATACAAATTTTGAATATTAAGAACATGATAACTCATAAAGACAAGTGATTGATTTTTTTATATTATAAACAATCAACCAGGCCATGTTGGACAAGTTTATCTGACCATACATTTCCAAAACCCTTTCCCTATTTATTTTTTTTACATGCATATCTGGCTGGAACATTGTTTGAAAAACCAAGAAAGTTCTGAACAAAAACTGGATTTGAGTGGTTAAGATCAGAGATATATTGGCTGATATTTTGCCTGTATTGGGCTTCCTTTCTAATTTTTGATAAAACTTCTCAGTGGCCCCAAGCAGTTGCTTTGGACCCATTAAGCAAACCATCAAGAATAAATTAGTCAAAATAGAATTCATCTCACTCACTCATCTCTCAATCCACTCCAGTACTTGTATTTCATTTGTTTTAATATTTTTATCCTTTATGCTGTTTTTGGCAACTGCAGACATGTATGTGTATGTGTATATGCCTGCGGAAGAGGCCCAAAACAACATTTGTCCAAGGCAGATATACAAGGTTGATCCTGTATGTCTGGCCCCAGGGTAAAGTTGGGCTGCAAGGTACAGTGTGCATGGCAATGCACACTTACACATACAATTTTTCAAAGGTCCCTGTATGTCACATCTGGGACATACAGGGTGTAACTTCCTTTTGGTGTGGTGGCACAAGTTACACCCCAGTTTCCAAAGGGAGCCTGAATCTTCTTGTTTAATTAAGATGGATTTTCTGTTTTTTGGATTGTTTTTGTATGAACAACAAGAAATCTCAACCAAATCAATGATGATGAAGGAATTTAGTGGGAGGAATAAATTGAGTTACATTGGAATGCCAATTCATCAATGGTCATTCCAAAATCTCAACCCTCCCCCCCCCCCAAAAAAAAAAAGAAAAAAAAAAAAAAAAAAAAAAGAGAGAGAGAGAGAGAGAGAGAGAGAGAGAGAGAGAGAGAGAGAGAAAGAATAGAAAAAAATGAAAAATAATGACAAGGTTGTCAATTTTGAAAATAAATTAAACAAATCAGTAGTGATGTAAAAAAAAAAAAGAAAAAAAAACCCCTTTTTGAGCAGAAAATTCTTCAATCAAGAAACAAGACCCAAGTTGAGTTAGCTTGGAAATCTTCAATCTAGAATTGTTACCAATTATTAGAAATTCTTTGGATTGAAGTAACCAGTAATTGATTGATTTTTTCAAAAGGTATGAATTCAAAAGTTGAATGAAGAACTGATTGGATTGAGACTGTAGAGAATCCCAGGAAGTAGGTTGAAGAGACTTGTGAGAAACATCAAGAATGCTAGTTTGAACATCAACACTTTGGGTCCTATCAGTTGAGGATCTCCTTGAAAGTGTTTGGATTGGTTTGAAGCCATTGATACCTCTTCCTTTTAAGTCAAACAAGGCATCCTTCCTACAACATCAACCCACTGTGAAAGATTTGAGTAGGTTGGTCAAAATTGGAAAACTGAGAAGGAATGAAAGGAATGCTTATGTTGCTAAGGAGGGTGGATCCAAGGAGTCAGGGGGAGGAGCACTCTGGTTCAAGGTAAGGAAGATTGGATGATGAATCTCACTTTTTCAGGCAGCACTATAAATAGACTGAGTACAGTAAGGCTGACAGGTGGTAGAAAAGAAGAGAAAACATTGAATAGAAATTATTCAATACCAAACCACTAGAGTCTGCACAACTTTGAGGACCACTTCAGGCTTGATTGAGACAGGGAATAGCATCAAGGATTTTAGATAAAGAAACCAGTAGAACTGTGACTAACTAGCACAATATAAAGAGGTCACTAGACAAGAACACTCATGAGCAAGATGATGATGACCCACTTAGATTTAAGACAAAGATGTCACTAGATCTATAACTAACCAGTATATAATAAAGAATACACTAGACTTAAACACTCAAGAGGTGATAATAGATTGAAGAATATAAAGCTTGAAGAAAAGATTGTACTCAAGTATTAGGCAACATAAATCACAATACAAGAATTCTAAAACCCACCTCCCTCTTTTTTGGTTCTTGATTGTGCTAATGATCTAGGAATGAACTTGATCTTAATTGATGATGCTGGGGTGAGTTCTCACACTCAACCCACTTGTGGCTAAACACTTGATTTCTGGTAAGCCACTTGTTAACTTAATCTTGTTCTTTGTTGATCTTGATCATCAACCTGAATACTTATCTTCCTTCTTTTGTTTCAATTTTTTTTTCTCTTTCTCTCTCTCTCTCTACTTGTTAGGTCAGGCTGCCTTGGGAAGATGGTTGACCTTGTGAGAACCCTGGGTGAGTCTAGGATGATCCATTTATTGATTTCTAGAGTTGATTGAAGAGCATTTTGGTAAGAAGAGGGGGAGGTCATTTCTCTTTAGACAACTCTAAATCTTGACCTCCACCTCCACCACTTTTTTCTCACTAAAATCAAACCTTTTCAATCAATTCTACACCCAATCCATCAGGGGAAATGGTTTGATCAAGTCCACCAAACAATGAAGGAATAAAGCCAAATGGATCACTCCATAAGGACTTTTTCTCCAATGGATCAAACAAACTCATCTTTGAAAACATTCAAGTTCATACCAAGAACCAAGTTACCCCAGTTTTCAAGGAACTTGTCACAGCCATCCATGGTGTCATTGGAGAGAAGATTACTGGTGATCTGGCTCCAAGATGCTTCTCTTTTCTTTTTTCCATCATCAAAAGCTCTATGAATCATTTGCAGAAATGTTATAAATTGATGACTGGGATGATCAGTCAAGGTCCCAGTAGGTATTCTAACTCAATTTTTTTTTTTTTCTGTACTTGATCTCACTTGTGTTGTTCTTTGGGATGAAAAAAGAGGATAGCTTAGTTTGAGAGATGACTGATTGTTCATTGATCAGGACCAAAAAACAAAGATAGTATGAGGTAGGAGTGTTAAGATTACAAGTTTGAAAAGGAGGAGGAGGAGGATGATGAAGAAGAAACCGGGAGGGTTTTGAGCTCATGGATAGCAGTCATTTATTATGTTTGATTTATATAAGGTAGCCAAGTTTTGTTCTTACAGGGGGGGGTTGGGCGGTGTTGGAGATGTGAGAGGAGGATGGGATGTCAGTCAATTGTGATAGTTGTGTTGAAACTGTACAATCTCTTATCTAGTAATCCACCACCGTTGGCCGTTAGCTCCAGTATTTGGCCATCCTGGGATCCATATCTTGGTATATATATTGCATAAGTCCATACTCACCTAGTCATCCACCACCGTTGGCCATTAGCTTCTGTATTTGGCCATCCTGGGATCCATATCTTGGTGAGGAGAGAGGAGGGTCCTGGGGCGGGTGGATGTTGAGGTGATATATCTGTCACACGACCACCCCACGTACTATAGGGCAATTCTTAGATGATTGTGAGCGCAAAGGAATGCTGAGTGCAAGGGCAAGTGCGAGTACCAAAACTCAGTTGCAAAGTGCAAACTTGGTTATGCCACTCAACAAATGGCAAGAGGAATGGAATGTGTTCTGAGGAAGGAAACTCAACCTGATTCCAATTTGATAACTAGGTTGTAGCAAAATGCAAGAACATATGAAATTAACTAACTGAGGAGACAATCATCAGGCAAGGGGATAGCCCTTATAAGGTAATCCAAGTGACTAGATACAACCTGGTGATGAGCTAACTACAGTTGGAGCGGTGAGGCAATGAATGACAGGAACGGGATAGGAAATGAAGCAGTAGTACATATCTGAGGTCATAGCGTAAGTGCAAGACAATAGAATCTGAGCGTATAATTGTATGATGAATTGGGGCAGGAGCGAGTGACGTTGAAGGTAATGCAAATGAGAAGTAATAGTGTATGCAGGGTAGGGACTAGTCCAATTGCAAACTGTACATCAATGATGGCTTAGTTAGACGTAGATGCGAACTAACAAGCAGTGCATGACCAAAGATGGAAGTCCAAGGCTGTTGATTGGCCAGGGAAGGAGATTGGATCTCATAATGGATGGCCGACCGGTATGGAGTTAACCGCAAAGTTTGCAAGTATATACTGAGTTGGTTGCCAAGATTGGAAGGTCAACGCGAGCCAGAGGAAGTAGCGGATTGCACAATTGATGTTGTGCTTTATTTGTGTCACGCTTTTAGACTGAGGTAGATGGTACTGAGGAGAGGACATGTCAAAGTGATGAAGACAATAATTCCTAAGTGCAAGGCGTGAAAGTTGCCCGGGTATAAAGACGCAAGCTCCTGCAAGCGCTCAGATAAATTTCCCCATTGATTTCAAGTTGTTAAAAATTACTGTATACCCTTACACATTATTTAATTCATTACTTGATAGATTTATAATTTATATAAAATGTCGTCATTGTTGGCCCGCCGTTGCAAAAACTGTATTTGTTGAAACGAGAGATGTGTCCCTAGTACTGCCGTCCAAGGCCTTTGAGGCAAGTGCAAGCAATGTTGCCTTTGAAAAGTAGCCTGCAATTTCCCCATAAATGTTGAGTCGACTGTTGAGGGTCCCACGGAGTCATCAAGGGAGATGCGGAGCCGTAGGTCCGCGCCAAGGGTTAACTACAAGATACCACCATTGCCGGAGATCAAATACTTGGGGACTTGAGTTCCTGGTGAGTACTAATTGGGACTAACTAATGATAATAAAGATAGTAACTAAATTTTTTGCTTGTTTTGCTAGTGTTGCCCCGTTTCCAAAGATATACTACAAACACACCACCGCCACCACCACCTTACTGGGGACCGCCGACTGAACTTCCGGGGGCCCAGATGAATGCCAAGGTGCGAGACGAGGTGCCTGGTGCAGAACCGGTTGGAGTCATAACCAAGGAAGTGAGGGAGGAGGAAAGAAACAAAGCGGAAGGAGGATTGAGAGATGGAGAAGACGGAAATGGAGGAAGAGAGGGAATGGGGCAAAAAGAGGCTATAACGGAAGAAGTGGGAGAAGGAAATGAAAATGGAAGAGATGGAGTGGATGGAACGGAAGGAATGGAGGGCCGGTGCAAGTTGTAGGGCCAGTCAAAACGGATGCAAGGTGGCTGACGGGCAACATTGGAGAAGGCTCATTAGGAGGCCAAAGGAAGAGAGCGTACAAAGAGCTCTTGGAGGAAGGTGGATGGAATGCTTGGCCAAAGCGAGCTTGGATTTCAAGGTGCAAGGAAATCTTTGAGAGGCATATCGTAACAGAATTGCTGGTTCTCCAAAGGATGTCCACACTAATCAATGATGAAGACCTGGATAATTTTTGATCCATGGTTGCGGAATTGACTGCAAATTGGGAGGATGCGGAGAAGGAAGTAAAAGAAACTTTGTAATTATTTATTATAAATATATATTTTCTTTTCTTTTTTTTTTTTAATTATAAATATTTTTTTTTAATAAGGAATGGAGTTTTACTTGCTAGAAATGAGAGGGAAATGAGAAAAAGGAATAACATGGTGAGATGGAGGAATTGACTGATGGGATGTTGGTGTGAAATAAAATGGGGTTAGATGAGATGGAATGTGGAATGGAATGGGATTGGATGAGATGGAATGTGGAATAAAATGAGATTGGATGAGATAGAATGTGGAGTGTGGAATGTAATGGGATTGGATTGGATGGAATCATGATTGTCAAGGTTTGCAAGGGTAGCTCGCATGGAAGTCTTGAATCAGATCGTGTGAATTGCGAAGGTGATGGGCTGGTTCCCACAAGGTGCAATCTTTGTTGTACTGGAAGCCAGACCATTCAAAGAGGTATTGAAGTTTTCCTTTGCGTAACCTGGAATCCAGAATGCGGCTTACTTCCCACTCTTGATGATTGAGGACAGTGACTGGTTCAGGAGGGGGATGAGTCTTGCCCGGGTATAGGACTCAAGCTGGCTCTAGGAGAGACACATGAAAGACCGGGTGGATAACTTTCCATTTTGCAGGTAAAGTAGGTTTAAAGGCGTTAGGGGAGATGACTGATTCTACTTTAAAGGGGCCAAGCTTTCTTTTGGAGAGTTTGTGAGTTGGGCGAGTGCTGCAAATGTTGCAAGCATTGAGCCATACTTGATCTCCTAGTGCAAGATCAGTCTGCTTGCTCCTTATAGCGCTGGTTTGCTTCTTTGAGGTTGGTTCAAAGTTGTGATTGAAGGGATTGAATTTGTTCAAGGTAATTTGTAGCAGGTTGAGAAGGTGCTACGTGAAGGGAAGAGAAAGTCGGGTTTCTACCATAAAAAGTTTGGAAGGGCAACTGTTTGGTGGAGGAATGAGTGGAGTTTTTGTAGGCAAATTTGGCTAGTGGGAGCCATTGCGACAAGTCTTCTTGTTGATAGGCGACATAAATTTGAAGATATTGTTTGAGAATCTGATTAACTCACTTGGTTTGCCCATCCGTTTCCGGGTGGTAAGCCATTGATAAATTGCGAGTGATCTTCAAATGTTGGCATAGCAAGGTCCAGAAGCTTGAGACAAACAGAGATCCACAATCACTAACTATATTATCAGGGAGACCATGTTTTAAAAATACATATTCTATGAACAAGTTAGCTAAGTCTTCTGAAGAGGCCGTCACATTACTGCGCAGAAATAAAGCCATCTTCAAGAAGCAATCTACTATTACTAGAATAGAATCATATCCACTAGAAGAAGGTAATTGAGAGATGAAATCCATAGAAAGCAAGTGCCAAGGACAAGGCGGAATTAGAAGTGGCTGGAGCAGCCCATACTTCCGGTGTTTCAAGGACTTGTTACAATTGCAATCATAGCACGCGCTAACATAGTCTTTTACTTCTTTGGTCATACCAGGCCAGTAGAAGTCTTGTGCAATCAATTGGTAGGTTTTATCCTGCCCATGATGACCAGCAAGCGGAGAATTGTGCCGTGAATTGAAGATATCTAACTTAATGCAAGAATTATCTGGTACTACTATACAATTATCATAGACTAAAAAGTCATTATCATCAATAATGTAATTACTATCTAATAATTTCGCACTTTTGCAAAGTTTGATGCACTTGTGGTTGTCGCATTGAGCTTGTCGGAGTTCAGAAGCCAAATCTTGTAAGTGAGCAATGATCAAACTGAGTTGGGAAGGTTGGGTTGAGAAGAGTGTCCTAACATTTTCAGGGTTGTTTTTGGCAAAGGTGCTCCCCCCCCCTGGGTAAACGTTGTCCCAATGTGATAAAGCATCAGAAACTACGGCTTGTTTCCCAGGACGGTACGTGATCGTAAAGTGGAACTTGGAGAGGTATTTGGCCGATTGTGCCTGTCTGCGTGTAAGGACTTTTGAGCTCATGAAATATTTTAAAGAATTGTGATCAGTGATGACCTCAAAGGGTTCCATAAGGCTGAAAAGGTATGAACACCATTTTTTCAAGAAAAAAAACAATTGCAAGAAGTTCCTTGTCATGGATCTTGTAATTCAGCTCTGCAGCAAGCAATTTGCAAGACTCAAAAGCTATGGGATGAAAGAGGGAAGAAGAGGAAGAAAACTGCAAGATTACTCCTGCAACCGCATATTTGCTTGTGTCTGTTTCAACAATAGTGCAAGCTAGCTCGTTGAAGTGAGCAAGTATTGGGGCAGTGGTGAACGCTTTCTTTAGAGCTTCAAACTCCAAAGCAGCTTGTTTGGTGAAAACAAAAGGAGTGTCTTTTTGAAGAAGGTTAGTAAGATTCACGGTTTTTTCGGCGTAACGCTCAATAAACCTTCTATTAAAATTACTGAAACCAAGGAAAAATTGAAGGGATTTAACGGAAGAACGTGGGGGCCAGTCCATTATGCGTTTGCTTTTGGCTGGGTCCATTGATAGTCCTTGCTTCAAGACTACAACACCTAGAAACCAAAGAGAAGAGGAATGGAATTCGCACTTAGAGGCTTTTTCAAACAGGTCATTCTTGCAAAGTCTCTGCAGCACCTCTTGCACATGTGCAATGTGATCTTCAAGGTTCCTCAAGTAGACAAGTATATCATCGAGATATACCACAAGGTATTTACCTACGAGATTGGAGAAAATGTTGTTGACAAAATGTTGAAAAGTGGAAGGAGCGTTACAGAGGCCGAAAGGCATGACGGTATACTCATAACTGCCAAACCAGGTTCTCATTGCGGTCAAATACTCATGACCTTCCCTAATGCAAATTAGGTAATAGGCACCTTGAAGGTCTAACTTTGAGAAATAAGCAGCTCCATGGAAGAGGGTGAGGAGATGTGACATAGGCGGTACTGGATAGGCATTCTTCTGGGTTACCTGGTTCAGTTTCCTGTAGTCAACACAAAGGCAAAGTACGCCATCCTTTTTTGGAAAAAATAGGACAGGTGAACCAGTATTCAAATTGCTTGGTCAAAGAAATCATTTTGCTACATTTTCTGCAATGTAGTCTTGAAGCGCAATTGATTCTTGCATTGAGAGAGAGTAAACTGGTCCTGGTGCCGGAGGTGGGCCAGTAAGTTTGATCTTGTGATTGTAAGGACGGGATGGAGGCATTTTATCTGCTCTTGCAGCTGAGAAGACGTCAGCAAAGTCATGATAAACTGAAGGTAAAGACTCTTGAATGATTTCTAAATCTTCAATCTTGTCATCTTCGAGCACCGGGTTTGAGGTGCTTGCATGGTGCGAGAGGATTAGGGAGATCAAAATACACCGTTTGGTTGGTGTCTGTTTCTCTTTGAAGGAACAGTAAAGATGTAAGCTGGATAGGTAAGCAATAACTCCTAAATCTGAAGAGGGAATTTGGGAATGGAGGTCAGGATATTGCAAATCTCCTGGCTGAAAATTGTCATTCAACTCAATGACAGTGTCAGGTAGGCTGTTTAATTCCTGATTGACGGAAAGATAGCGCTCTGGGGGTGCAAGGTTCAAAGGTTAATTACTCCTTCTTGCTAATTCACATCCGGATTCCAGTAAACTAGGAAATCATGGCCTAGAATGGTATCATCCATTCCGGGTATAGCCAAGACAAAGAAATCCCATTCAAAGCTGGGTAAATTGGAGAATGCAAAGGTCCATTTTGCCTTTTGGGAGATCCAATAAGACGGTTCAGTCGCACTAATTACTAAATAGATAGGAAATTTATCTATCTTGGAACGCGTAAGATTTTTGGAAGTGGTGAAAGATTCACTGATGAAGGAAACATTAGGGCCAGAGTCAAGTAAGACTCGATAAGGGGTGTTGTCAGAATGGAATAGGATAAATCTTGAACTAGGAGCACCTTGTGACTCGCAAGTGCAAAGATTTACTCGCGGTGATTTAGATAATGTGTAGTTTTCCTTGCAAGTATCAGAAAAACTACAAGCTAATTTTTTGACTGCTTAGCCGCTTCACGCGCTAACTGCTTTGCACAACTGTCGACATCATGTTTTCCTCCACAATACATACACAGCCCATTCTTCTCCCTTTGTAGCCGTTCCTTGTTCCGTAGCATCCTGGTTTCTTTGTCCAAGAACTTCAGAGTGTTGGTGATGGTTTTCCCTTTTGAGTTGGAGTTCAAAGTTGGGGTTGGTTTGGATGGTTTTGGGTTCCTTGTGTTTTGCTTTGAGGAGTTGTCCACCCTCAGAGCCGAGGTGGACGGTCCATGGTTGTTTTGGCAAGAGCGATTCTTGTTGTGATAGACATTATCAAGCTCAATCACTTGATTGATTAGCTGCTGAAGCAAGGTTGTCTTATGACCCCCAACTGCGAGCTGTTTGATTAAGCGTGCCGGTAGACCCTTTTGGAAATGGAATAGAAGAGCAGCCTTGTTCCACTGGATGCAAGACTGCAAGGTTCAAAAGTGAGAAATATAAACAGAAGCTCTACTATTTTCCTTCATAACTAAAATATTAAGTTTGTATTTGGCATTTTGAACTTCATTGGGGTTGCCAAACAGGGTGAACAGTTGTTGCTCAAACCGGTCCCAAGTGTTGAGAATACACATGGGACTGTTGTTGGACAAAAGTTTTAGGTACGGTTCCAACCACTGCGAGGCTCTACCTCCTAAGAAGGATGAAGCATACATAACTTTATGCCTATTGGAAGGGAAATTGTTGGAGTTGTTTGAAAAGATGATTTTACAAGACTGTAGGTAGGATCTAAGCTTATGAGGGTGTTCTCCCGTAAAGTTATTGCTTTGTTTCATGCCTGGAGTGCAAAAGCTAGGAGTACTCAGACCAGATCGCTGGGCCCCATGAGTGAGGGCCTGGATCAAAGTCAAAAGCAGGGTTGGAGCATCCGGCTCGGGAGCAATAGTGCAAACCCCTGGTCTACCATGAGTCAAGGTTTCATCAGAAGAATGTTTGGAATCTGCGAATTCGGCAAGAGGGTCCGTCGGAACATCCCATGGAGGAGTCCAAGGATCATCAAGAGGTTCAACAGATGGTGATTTAGAAGGAGGAACGGGATCTAAGGGTTGTTGGGCCCAAGGAGAGCTGGTTCTCCCTACCCAATGGATCTCATCATTGTAAGGGGCGAGGGAAGCATTCCCGGTTGAGAGATTACGTGAAATTGAGAAAAAGAAGTCTACTATAGGTTGGCAAGCTACAATAGATGAGTTGAGTTAGTTAATTTACTGTCACACAACCACCCCACGTACTATAGGGCAATTCTTAGATGATTGTGAGCGCAAAGGAATGCTGAGTGCAAGGGCAAGTGCAAGTAGCAAGACTCAGTTACAAATTGCAAACTTGGTTATGCCACTCAACAAACGGCAAGAGGAATGGAATGTGTTCCGAGGAAGGAAACTCAACCTGAGTCCGATGTGATAACTAGGTTGTAGCAAAATGCAAGAACGTATGAAATTAACTAACTGAGGAGACAATCATCAGGCAAGGGGATAGCCCTTATAAGGTAATCCAAGTGACTAGATACAACCTGGTGATGAGCTAACTACAGTTGAAGCGGTGAGGCAATGAATGACAGGAACGGGATAGGAAATGAAGCAGTAGTACATATCCAAGGTCATAGCGTAAGTGAGAGACAATAGAATCTGAGCGTATAATTGTATGATGAATTGGGACAGGAGCGAGTGACGTTGAAGGTAATGCAAATGAGAAGTAATTGTGTATGCAGGGTAGGGACTAGTCCAATTGCAAACTTTACAGTAATGATGGCTTAGTTAGACATAGATGCAAACTAACAAACAGTGCATGACCAAAGATGGAATTCCGAGGCTGTTGATTGACCAGGGAAGGAGATTGGATATCATAATGGATGGCCAACCAATATGGACTTAACCGCAAAGTTTTCAAGTATATACTGAGTTGGTTGCCAAGATTGGAAGGTCAACGCAAGCCAGAGGAAGTAGCGGATTGCACCATTGCTGTTGTGCTTTATTTGTGTCACACTTTTAGACTGAGGTAGATGGTACTGAGGAGAGGAAATGTCAAAGTGATGAAGACAATAATTCCTAAGTGCGAGGCGTGACAATATCTATTTACAAGGTGTGTGACATATGGGAGAAATTTGAAATGTGGTAGATGTTGACCTGTGACATAATTGTGTCTTACCTTGTATTCCAACACCCCCTCCCACAATTTAGTCCCTACACCACCCCCAGGGCGGTTGTTCCTTTGGTGTGTTTGGTGGCACCCAAGGCTTTGGTCATGATGTCAGCAAGCTGTGTTGCTGAGCTTGTCCATTGTAGGCTGATGCTATCTTTTCTGATGAAATCATTTACAAAGTAGAAGGCACAGTCCAGGTATTTGGTGCGCTTCCTTGAGCCATTACTGGTTGCAATCAGTATGGCCGCTCTGTTATGGCAGTGGATGGTGGATTCACAGTTAAAGTTGAGGTCATTTAGGGTCAGCCGCAGGTGAGCCAGTAATTGAGAGCCATCCAACAAGGCTATGTATTCTGCTCCACAGGTGGAAAGTGCAACAATTGTTTGCCGCCTTGCCCCCAATGGTGCCTGATTACATAGCCTCTTGTGGAACATTCATGCTCACCGCCAAAGCTTGCGTCAACCCACATGGAGAGACCCCCCAAACTGCCCCGGGTATATTGGAGAGATTTCCCCCAGGTTCCCTTCAAGTAGCCCACAAGGTGGTTGAGTTTGTTCCAGTGTTCCAACAATGGGGATGAACTAAACCTTGCTAGGACATTTACCACATAGGTTATGTTGGGCTGCATTCCACACGCAAGGTACATCAGCAAACCAACAATGGACTGGTATTCCGTTGTTTGTATGGGATCCCCATTGTTAGTGGAAACTTGAGTTCCTGAGAGAGGAGCCTTCCTTGTGAAGACCTGCCAATGGTAGTCATCAACAATCTCCTGGGAAAAGAGCTCCTGATCCAGGGTCATTCTTTCCCCTTCAGTCCGTACCCTGATCCCCACTATCTTATCCAATGACAATTTCCATTTGATTTTCAACTTGCTCTCCACTCCATTCTGAAACCGTTGTAACATCCAATCCAAGGATGCCATTACAACCCCGTCGTTGACGTGTAACCACACCACAACAAAATCATCACCATCCCTGCACATGTACAGGGAGTCTTCCAGCTCGCTTGCCTTCAGTCCAACCCTTTCCAAAACCAACTTGAAATGTTTCCACCAACATCTTGCCGCCTGCCTGGTACCTTACATGGACTTCTTAAGCTTCATGACGTACCCTTTCCAATGCAGGCGGACAAGGATTGGTGGCTGGATGTAAACCTCACCTTCAATTGGGCCATAAAGGTAAGCAGCGCTGACGTTGAAACTTGCCAGAGGGTAACCCCCATGGTGCGCCATGGCAAGTAGCATCCGGAGGTTGTTGAGCAAAGCAGTTGGTGTGTAAATTTCATATACATCAACTCCCATTCTCTTACTGCACCCCTTTGCAACGTAACGGGACTTTTGCTGAATCAGATTTCTGTCCGCATCCCTTTTGTGTGCCAGAACAAATTTTGTGCCCAGGACCTTCATCCCTTTGTGTGGGCGGACCGGTTCCCAAACATCCATGTTGTCGAATTGCTGGATTTCTTCTTTGCCACTCTTCAGCCATTCCTTTGCCCACTCACCCTTCAGCGTGTTGGGCATCAATCTGGGCACCACTTGCTCAATGGTCCTTGGAAGGCAATCAATTGCAAGCTGTTCAGCCTCTGCCAACTTTTTCATTGCCACTTTTCCAAGGCGCAACTGGCTGATGATGTCCATCAATGGTTCTTGGATTGGGAAAACTGGCAGATTTTGGAAAAAAGGGAAGATTGCAGATGTGGAATGTATGATGCGCCTTTTGTCCTCCAACCAGAAGAGTCATCCGGCGCCTCCGGAGGGAAATCCCACAAGGCAACATTGCTGGCCTGTCTTGTCAAGTTTGTTGCGTTGCTCGGAAGGTATGTGAACAATAGCTTCCGCCCCAAAAGGGTACAAGATGGCAGGATTTGGTTTGACCCCCAATAACAGCTCAAGCGGGTTTTTCCCACACGTTCTAGAGTTAGGCAGGCGGTTGATGATGTATGCAGCAACCTGGTAAGAGAACAACCAGAATTTGTTGCTCATGCCGCTTTCATTCAGCATAGTCCATGCCATATCTCCCAGAGTCCAGTTGACCCTCTCAGCTTCACGGTTCTGTTCTGGATGGTAAGGCGGTATTGCGGCCATCTGTATGCCAAGGGGCTCCAGCTTGCGCTTCAACGGTCCCATGTATTCTGCAGTGTTATCACTTTGTATAAATTTTGGGTATCTACCTTTGGTGTTGCATATTTTTTCAAGCCATCCTAGAATCTTGGTTGTCACCTCAGACCTTGATTTCAGGATTGCAATAAAAGTGTAAGTCAATTCATGGTCTCTGAACGTCAATAGGAAACGTGCCCCCACCAGGTCCTCTTCAAACGGACCTGCAACATCTGTGACAAATAGGTCCAGAGGCTCATCCCTTAGTATACCTGATACAACATCAGGAGGTTTCTTGTTAATGCTCTTATACACGGCACACCTCTTGCAAAAGAAAGACCGCCAAGGGCCACTAATGTTGTCCAGGTAATGGGTTCTAAGGAACTGCCTCACTACGTCCTTGGACGCGTGTCCCAGGTGTACATGCCACTTAAACGGATCAAAGGATGGTTTCAAAGTGATTTCCATTGCAAGATCGTATGATACGTGGGTAGGGATGGTCCAACAAAAGTTGCAAAAAGAAGTATCGTAGAAGTTTCCAAGGGGGTCCCTCAAGATTGCCTTTAAACCTTGGTAAGTCAAGTTCCATCCCTCTGCTAAGAGTTGCCCAGTCAACAAGATTATCCCACTAACTCCAGGACATAGGTAGACTTCATTGATGGTCATCGTACCCATCCTTGTTGGGATTGTGAGGCTGCCAACGGTGGACGCAAGTACGTTATGTCCATCAGCGGCTAGGTAGAATCTTCTTGGTTTGTCTAAGGTTTGTAACGGGGTAAAATATTGGGAGGGGCCACTCACGTGTGCTCTGGCCCCAGAATCTAATAAAATTTTGCCTGCGTCAACATCCGGCATATCAATAACTCAAATGTTTTCCTTATGCTGAGCCTTGCGCGGGGGTCTCGGAGGTGGAAGATACCTGGATAGGTGATTCAAATGGTTTGCAAGGGGGGATGGGATCTTCCCCATACGGACGTCCCCCCAGAAAATATTTCAGTTGGCATACCAATGACCCTCCTCACCACAATACCTGCAAGTGCACCCGTAAGCATCCAAGAGCGCCTGCGTCTTGTGTTTCCTGGCGTAGAAGGCGGCCCAATTGATGGACAGGCCTGGCTTGGTTGGTGGGGGTCCATTTCCAATCCTTTGCTGAGGGGGAACATAGAGGTTTCTAGCTGCTTGTATCTTTTCCAGTTCCATCAGATCAACCAACCCCAAGGTGTTTGGCCGCAGTTTACCAATAGCACTTTGGATTACATTGGCAACGTCTATGAATTGCGGTATTGATTTTGTTTTGTTCAGTTGTTGAGATACTGAGTAGTCATAGGTTTTCCAATTGATTCCTGGTGGCGCAATGGCAACGGACTGCACTAGAAGACCGATTAACTTGTTGTGGGATATATTGAGGTGATTCAAGTCCGCCATGATTGTATGAAAGGATGTGATCCAAGCCATGTTGGCTTCTGGTGTGGTAAGTAGAGCCATCATTCTCTCAGTAACTGCTAGTTTATGCCTTCCGTTGGAACGTTTGCAGGTGTCAACAAGAGTGTTGTAGATCGCTCTAGAAAACTCCATCTGGGATGCCTCAATGATGGTGTAGAGCTTGTCATCAACCAAGTTTTGCAGCAGATTGACAACTGCCCTATTCTATGATGCAACCAGGGTCTCAAAGTTATGTTGGTTGCTGAGAAACATGGGGTCTTTATCAAAAGCTTGCCGGAGGGTGCGGTCGATCTCCCCCTCCTACAGATTGAAGTTGGACCTGTCAAACGCCAATATTGGCCTCTTGGTATTGATGTTCCAGTGAAACGACATTGGGTCCTTCACAAACTTCAAGGCCAATGGGTTACCGGTAGGATGTGTAGCGCTTTCAATATGCGGTGGAACTGATTGCGTTTGGGTTTCTTGTTGAGCCGCCATCCTCCCCATGGCCGCCTTGATGGGTTGGAATTATTGGGTGAGGGTTGATTGGAGTGTCTCGAAAGGTGATTCGAACTCCGTCTTGGACACAAATGTTGGTTGGTTCTCCTGGTCACCCATTGCGTCACCCTGGTTTTTCCTAATCCAATCTTCTTTCTTTCTTTGATATCGTTTATCGATAAAAATCTTCCGGTAAGTCAGGCTGTTTTCGCCGACTTTTAACCTGTAACAATCTCTTATCTAGTCATCCACCACCGTCGGCCGTTAGCTTCAGTATTTGGCCATCCTGGGATCCATATCTCGGTGAGCAGAGAGCAGGGTCCCGGGGCGGGTGGAAGTTGAGGTGATATATCTATTTACGAGGTGTGTGACATATGGGAGAAATGTGAAATGTGGTAGATGTGGACCTGTGACATAATTGTGAGTTACCTCGTATTCGAACAGAAACCACCGATTGAGAATTGAGAATTGAGAATTGAGAATTGAGAATTGAGAATTGAGAATTGAGAATTGAGAATTGAGAATTGAGACTGAAGTGAAGAACCAGGAGCAAGAGACTCGAAGAAGAGGCTGAGAAGAAGGATCGATGAACGAACAAGAACGAAGAACAGCAACCACCACCACCACCACCACCACCACCACCACCAACCTGGAAGATGACTACTACTCCCCTCAACCTCACTATCGTCCATACCAAAGATCGAACTACCACCACCACCACAACCACCACAACAACCACAACAACAACAACCACAACACCCCATCATCATCTCGATCACCTGTCCTCATCGATCATCATCGATCCCAATCTAATTCGACCCAGTCTCATCAACCGATCAACAACACCATCAATCATAACCCATCACCCTCTAACCAATCCATCCAGAATCATCCTACCCTTCGATCTAACCATCTCCAAGTCCCCTTTCGTCCTGGTTTTCAACCTAAGGGTGTCTATCGTAATCGGACCGATGATCTCCTTCGAATCAGAAACTCAAAGCAGGAATCAAAGAGGTTGGAAGAATCTAGGCTTCAGAAGAGGTTGGAACGATTGATCGAATTCCATACGACAACGACAACGACCACGACCAAGACCAAGACCAAGACTACGACAACGACAACGACAACGACAAGTTTGACCACCAACCCAACCTCATCCGATCCTCCTCCTCCTTCATCTTCTTCTTCTTCCATCCCAAACCAACATCCGTCTCCATCCTCCATCCTAGGATTCCTCAAGAATCCTACGACCAACACCATCACCCCTACCCAATTCGCCATCTCCAATCTCATCAACCATCATAGTCCTACTCATCGTCAGATCAGATCAAACGAACAGACGATCGTCAGGTGGCAAGACGATCGTGAGGTCAATCATTGTAATCATTGTCACACTCGATTCGGTCTCAGGGTTCGAAAGCATCATTGTAGGCTGTGTGGCTCGATAGTCTGCTTCTCGAATCGCTCAAAGATAGATGGTCAAGCCGAGGAGAGATGCTCTACTCTCATCAGGTTCGAATTCGACCCTCCTTCGAAACCTGTCCAAGTCGAAACATCATCGATCGTCAAGATCATCCCATTATCCGACCGTCAGATCGGCATCCCTGACCCTTCATCCTCACTACTCCATCTCATCCCTCCTACCCATCGAACTCATCCTACCCACACCGATCCCAACCATCCATCATCCCCAAGTCATCATCATCAGCTCGATCGAGCCGAGCCTCTAGATCATCGTCCTACCACCGGTGTCAGAGTCTGTCGACCTTGTCTGACCATCATCCTCCGACGTCAAGCTATGACCTACCCCCCTGAGATCCCAGACTATATTCAACTCTACCATCTCCTCAGGCGTCTTCAAATCGAAATCGAGAGATCCATCCCAGAATTTCAAGATCTCCTGGCTAGTTCGTCAGTCCATCTCTCGATTCAATCTCACCCCCTCCCTCTTCTCCTCCTTCGATTCAATCCAAGCCCAAGTCGTTAAAATCTCCTCCGAGTGATCCCGCCCACTGATCCTACCCCCTTCTCATTCTAGTCAATCCAACCCTAACTTGGATCCCTCCTCAACCTCGAGCCTGAAACTATTGACGATTCGAAAGAAACTACTCAACAACGTATCACTATTCGATTCGAATTCGAAACGACTGACTCAACTCATCAGTCCTCCCGTGGGTCGAGAGATCGATAGGAATCCATCCGAGATCAGGTTGATCACTGCCATCACGACCCGAGCTGGATTGTTTTTGAGGGATCACATGAGCCTGATCAGATCCTTGGGACTCTTGGAACCTTCTAAGGCTCATACTCGATCTCCCAGTCATCCCACCCTCCAATCGAAGGCTCTCACCAAACCTCATCGAATCATTCACTCATCCAGTCCATCCTCGTTATCTAACTCCTCCGATCTAACCCAACGACCCGATCTAGTCCATCGTCCCGAGTCTCGAAGCGATCGTGATGAGCATCGAGAGGAAAACGAGAGATTGATCGAACTGAACGTTCTCTTGGAACAAGAGCATCTCATCGAATCCTACCTGGTGGAAGCCCAATCGAAACGTCGGTTGGAGGATGTGGCTAGTCTGAAGTCTAGCCTGGATGAGTTGTTGGTCTAAACCCCCCTCCCCTTTTCTCTCTCTTCATCCGTATCTCACTCATACTTACGTTCGACTTTCGGATTCATCAGGAGATTCGAGATTTCAAACTTGAAGAAGATCTTGATGTGATCTCTCACACCTTCAAAAAAAAAAAAGAAAAGAAAAGAAAAGAAAACCCCCCTCGAGTTGGACATCATGACAGCCTACCCCCACTCTCTCTCTCTCAGCCGTCCTCTCCCTCCCTCCCTCTATTTCTCGGGGGCCATCCATCGGTTCCCTCATCGAGACAGAGAACGATGATCGTTCTCGATCCGATCCTGGGTGTTCCCTGACTCATCGTAAGGACCTTTTTTTTTGTTCTCCATGTACCCAATGTCAATCTCGACTACCCAAAACACCTAGCGCTTTTCTTTTGATCATCACCTGTCTTTTGTCTCTTTTACCTCTGGGGCGGGCCCATCATCATTCTCTCGACCTCTGAAGCCTACCTTGCGATCCTAGTCCTCGTGATCGAAGCTCGAATCTTGTCCCTTCCCCCCCCCTTTTTTTTGGGGGGGGGAGGGGCCTATCATGCACCTCGCCTGCCTTTTTAACTCGATCTCATCATGTTATTATTATTATTATTATTTACTTGTCATTGTTTATCAATACAAATCCTCTCTCACCTCCCGTCTCGCCACACGCTCGACGATCGGCTTGGGTTGGGTGCTCAAGCTTGAGATCCTCTCTCTCTCTCTCTCGACCACCTCCACTTGTTCTTTTCTTGTCCGTCGAACTCTTGACTCGAGTGGCTGTGATTGATACACCTCAAGTGGCCTATTGATATGCATGGACTAGTGTACGTTTCCCCCTAAGTTTTCTTTTTTTTTTTTTGGGGGGGGGGGGAGAAACCCCCCTTTATGGGGTGGTGATCAATTTGCAACCCTACCTGACCCATACACGACTCAAAATAGGTTGTGTGGTACAGTTCATGACCCATTTGAGTTATGGGATGCCATCAAGTTGAGTATGGTGTCCCATGACCAAGAGAGTTGTGAACAGCCATTCATGACTCAGGTTGGTTGTGAGCTATGGCACACCATCCACAACACGTTCACAACTTCAGGGTTGAGAGCCAAAAAAAAAAAAAAAAAAAAAAAAAAAAAAGCTTGAATTAAAATTAAAATAAGGGTGATGTTAAATTCATGGCTACATGGCTACACCTGAGCCGTGCAGACCCCACATGGTTTGAGTGTGGTTGGGCTGTACTGCACATGGCATCGGGCTGCAGTGTGGTGGCTGCACAACTACATTTGAGCTATGTAGAGCCTGACATGGCTCAAATGTAGTTGTGTAGCCGTGCCACATGGCTACCAGCCTGGTGGCCAAAAAATAAAAAAAAATGAAAATGAAGGGTATAAGATAAACCAAGATAAACTAAATTAAAAATACAAAAAAAAAAAAAAAAAAAAAAAAAAAAAAAAAAAAACAGAGATCAACCAAAGGATCAAAAAGGGTTGATTCTTTGGGTTTTTTTAAAAAAAAATAAATAAATAAATAAATAAGAACTAAAATAAATAAATAAAAATGAAACCAATAAACACTGAAGGGGCCACATAACCCCAAACACAGCTCAAAACCACCATGTATGGGGTGTATACAACCCCCTGGGGTTGCACGTGTTTGAGATGACCACTTGGGCGTGTCTAGACGTGTGTTTTTGCCCGCACAAGCATCTGGGACAGGTGTATGGGCCCCCATGCATCCATTGGGGCTTGTAGGGTCCTACAAACCTCCCAAAAGACTGGGAATTGTGAATTTAACATCACCCTTAGAATAAATAAAAAAAAATCAAAAAAATCAAAAAAAGGAAAAGGGAAAAAGAAAGAAGAGAAAGAAAATGAGAAAAGAGAAGAAGAGAAAAAGACAAAAAAGACAAGAAGAAGAGAAAAAGAAAAGTGTTTTAATATACAAACATAGCCTCCTAAATACATACAAGATATCTCTATATACATACAGATTTCTCATCACATATCACTTATCCCTGAAATTTGTATATACTTTATCTAGCCACGCGGGCCCTTAAAATAAACCCTATGCATTCTGACTCCTAACTTATCACAGGTTAAAAGCTGGCTCTCTGACAACTAGGTCATGCTACCACAACGGGGACCTGAACAACCAGGACAACCCACCACACCCTATCCTCCACCAATAAGCCAAACAAGAACGCCTGCAATCAAGAAGACCACTGACCCTACGGACCCCACAGTGAATAACAAACAACCTTCTGAAAGTGAAGCACACAAGCAAAATTTAACTTGAATCCAGGAAAATACATGAAATTTGTTGAGCCACTGCAACATGACGGCAGCAACATCAACAAATGGATTGACAGCATAGACACAATTGGACTCCTTGTCTTTGGAACTACCGAGTTCACCTCCAA